>WSFP011440346.1:0-20668 GCA_009831015.1 Picea engelmannii | reverse complement strand
ACAACTTTATGAGGTATTGACCTTTCCATCTAGTGAAGTAATGAGTTTCAATGAAAATATTTGTGGAACTAGGATGAATTGGGATTGATTTATTCAATTAAGTGTAAACCTTGATGTTGAAATGGGTTTTTAATTAAAACAGGTTGTGAAAGAAATGCATGCTTCTTCTTTCTTTCTGACATACTTCAGATTTCCTGGCATATGCATGTAAATCCTTTAACATTATTTGTCAATAATATCTTTCCCTGAGAAATTTGTGTGATGAGGTGTTTCCTCCAAAATGTCATTCAATTGGACCATCATATAGTTCATAGAAAACCTTTTTTGCATCAAATTTTTCAGGGCACATTAAAAAAACATTGTCATAATTCCTTTTGAACATGATTCAATGTCTTTCTGGGTTCTAAGTATTGGGGAGCACTACCATGGTTTATGAAATATGTTATGTCGTAGATTAGGAACATGGATGTAATAAACTTTATTCTTACTTAAAACTCCTTGATCATATAGTTTATCTTCATCACTTTGTGTCCCTTTTGACTCCGTTGCATTTTGCATAGTTCTTTCTATTTTAATATCTTGGAATGCTTAATTTCAAGGTCATACTCCTGCAAGGTGGTCATCCATTGAGCTCTTTTCTCTCCAAAGTCCTTATGTACCAATAGATTTCTCACTATAGAGTAAGGAACCACTAATTTAGTTTTGGACTTTAATAGGTAAGTCATGAAATGTTTCATTTCTTTAAAGAGAACATAGGCTTGTTTATCCACTTTGAGATATTTTATCTCTACCCCCTCCAATCCCAACATCATGATTGTCATTAGAAATTCATTCCCCTCATCATTTTTCTGATTGAGAATTGTTGCAAACGCAATGTCAGAACTAAAGGTATATAAGATGAAATACCTTTTTCAGGTTAGAGCTCATTAGGGATGTAAATTTTTCTATTTCTTCCTTGATTCTGATGAAGGATTATTTTTCCTTACGACCTGGTTTAAACTAATCATTTTTCTTTATCATGTATTTTCAAAGGTTTCACTGTTCTATAGAAACTTGGAACAAATCTCCACACAATTTTTTTTTCCAAGGAAAGATTGCATCGATTTCTTATTGTGTGGATTACTGAATGATATTGGTATCAAATGTTTTTAGATAATCATATTTCTAGGAAAACATGTCCTTGTATTCTCTGAATAATCTGACGAATGTATGTTTTTTTGCAGGAGAATGTGGTGAACCAACCTGGTTCATTATTTAAATATCCAATATAAATAGGACAGTACACAATAATCCATTTAAGGATAGTAAATATATTTAATAATAATTGTATAAGAATGAATAAGATAATTACAAATGAGGAATGAGGGCTTGTATATATATCCCGCACAGGGGTGCCCTTTCATAAGAGACATGACCTTTCATATGTCATGTCTCTTCATAATTAAGTATTAGTTATTAGTTATTTATATTTACATATTATATATATTTATGTTTGTTAGAGAACAATTTGTACCAAGGTTGATAGTCTAAGTATCTCTATTAGTTCCCAAATTAATCTCCTCATACTACATGGATGAACTCTTGGTTTTTCATTTGGTGACCTTTTCGAATTTATCTTGGAGACGATATATTTTTTCCAACCTCACCATATTATTTGGAATAACATTCAATGGATTTCTTTTATTACCAACTATTTGATGTTCAGAAAATTCTATTTGGTAATTCAGCTCTAGGTCATGTTGGACTTCATCAATGGTCAAATATCTAAACGTGTATTTCATAGTTAAGAAATTGATGATCCATTGATCATCTTCAAAGACCCTCCAATTTGTCATAATTCCATATAAAATATGTTTGATTTTAATCCTCTCGATGAAAATAATTTGGAAGAAACATTAGCTAAAAGGTTTTCACCATAATTCAAAGAATGAGGAATATGATTGATATTAAGAGCATCAAAGTTCTTAATTAAATCCCATACCTCTTGATGGTATCATTTCATATGAATATAAATTTAATGTACAATATTACACACCTGTCTTATGACAAATTTAGAATCACCAAAAATCTTTTAACAATTTAACCTTCATTTAAACTTCCTTTCTTAACTGTTGAATTAGGGCTTCATATTCACCATATTATTTGTGCATTTGAATTCAAGTCTATAGTTTATCAAACTTTTCTTACCCTCGTGGTCCTTGATAATGCAACGAGCAAATGCAACCTCATTAGACTTGGATGCATCAAATAACAAATTCCAAACATTAATACTTACATTGGAGTTAGTTCCTACCTTCATGTTATTCTTTACCTTTATGTTAGTCTTTACATGTAGGTCAACATTCACATATGAGTTAGTATTTACGATTAGATAACTATATACATCTTGGTTAGAATATTTCCCACCTACTATATTACAATGCAGCTAAAAAATATGAGTGTAATGAAGGATTTTAGATTGCATGTGTGATTCCACATGTGTAGGCATTTCAATAGTGAAAACGCCAAAGAATGTGTCTAAGCTATAGTTCTCCATAATTGATTGATTAAACATTAATGGCTCATTATAATCATTTACATTAGTGACAATATGTTTCATGTATCTCTCTCAATCTACCATAATATTATTATGCTTTGTGTTATCAGGTAACCATAAGTGTGACAAGTCAGTGGAAAATTATCCATTCAATTTATGTAACCAATCTCTAAGCAAGAGTGAACCATATGATTCTAGAATTTCCACTACAATAATGTCAATAAGTTTGTCGAATTTTGGGTTAGAGGCCAACCTTATTAATACATTCTTAATCTCCCCAATAACTTTGACTATTGTCCTATACAATCGATATATCACTCTTTTTTAGGTTTAGCGTTTAGTTTTTGATATATTGAGTAAGGAATAATATTTGACCAGGCAGCTGAATTAATTATATAGCTATGCACATTTCTATTAAAAATTTCAAAGGTCAATAAAAAAGGGAAGTGGTAGACATCGACCTATTTCTAATCAATGAATCACTTACAATGGATTGCTTCTTAGCAGGTTTCTTTTGAAAATCTATATTCTTGACAATTTTATCCTTTTTTTTTCTTTCAGTCACATGGAAAAGAATATGAATGAAAATATGGAACATATGGAAACTAATATTGAAGAATTGAAAAATTCCATGTATGACATGTTACTACATACCCTATATCATAGACATCCTAAAATAGATAACAATATGCTAGGAAATCAAGAAAATGTAGAATAAATAAAGATGGAGTCCCCAAATCATGATTATTCATCACTTCAAGATAGACATCATTGAGGTTTCAATGTAGCACCAAGGAAATACTTCATTATAAATATCGATATGAGGAAGTTTGATGGTAAAGATCCTATAACATGGATATACAATGAGAGAGATGGTGAGTCTACATGGGAATACAATCATGTGTTTAAATATGCAATAGGAAAGATGACAAACCTTATTCATGAAGATCATCAAAAGGAGTGGTTCATTCAGGGGTTACTACTTTTGACTCACATCCATCTGACACAACAAAGGTTAGCCACTTTAGGAGAAGCATTGGAGATGGCTATGAAGATCGAAGGTACATTACACTTTATAGAGTTAAAATCATGAATATGATTATTTGAACGAATCAATTTTAACCATTATTTTTAATTTTACCTTTTTTGAGTAAATTAAAGAGGAAAAATGTATAAAATTGACTTATAACTTTTAATAAATAGAAATAACATTAGTAAAAGTTGTTTCCTAATGTAATTTTATGGAAAATGAAGTGAAATTGGGTGTAGACATGGGATATTCATAATATATATAGTGCATTTTGATAATCTTAGCAATTTGTGCTAGGTGAGAAATTTTTTGGTGATAACACTTTTCAACAAACTTCTCTTCTTGCAATGCCTCTCTTATGATGTCTCTGATCACTCCTCCTTATTGTCCATAAACAACATCTAGGGTTAAAGGTGGAAAATATCCTAATCGTGTTTCAAAAGGGGACATACTAGTAAAAGTATGGATTTCTCTGTTATAAGAGTGCTAAATGTAGATCAAATTTCCATCCTAGGTCTTTGAGTGCTTTTGATTATAACCCCTAAAAATATGTACCAACATCTTGCTGAATAATTTTTTCTACCCATCTATCTATGGATGGACTGATGTATATATCTTCAACTTTGTGTCCATATTCTCCCATAGTTTATTCCAAAAGGCATTGAGAAATTTTGTATCAATGTCTAAGATGATGCTCCTTGGTATCCCAAAGTGCACCTAGACCTATTCAAGGAACATGTTTATTGTTTCTTATACTTAGATGGTATTTTTACAAGGTATAAGAATACACACCTTCATGAACCTATAAAATACTACAAATATATATTTATGCCCCTTCTTGTTCATTGGAAAACCATTGACAAAACGCATGGAAATGTTTTCCCAAGGTTGAATGGGTACAAGTAAGGGATAGTATAGACCTTTCTTCATAATACAACAAAGCAAGCAGGATCTAATATACTGAGTTCCATATTCTTCTATTATGGGCCAATACAGATACCTTTGTAAGTTAACAATTGTCTTCCTAATACCAAATTGTCCCACAACCTTCGAGGTGTGAACACCTAATTATTTCATTTTTTATATATAATTAATGATAATCCCTTTAAACTTAAATTGATCACTCACATTGAGTCTAATGATTTTATTGTATTTAATAAGTAAAATATATGCTTTAATTAGAATATATATTTTTTATTTAAAAAAAATTAATTATTATTTAATTTATTTATAAAATATATACTTTGATTAGAATATATTTTCTTATTTTTTTTTTATTTAAAAATAATTAAATATTATTTAATTTATTTATAGTATACAATGACAACGAACTTGATGTTACTTTCATATTGGCTCACATAGATAGAAAACAAAATCATTGATTTTGAAGTGGTCCATAAAAATAATGACATTAAATATGGAAACAATAGCTACATAATGATGAAGTTAGCATAGCTAGAAAACAAAATCATTGATTTCCAAGTGGTGGATAAGAATAAGAAAAATAAATATTGAAACAATAGCTACATAATGATGGAGTCATGGCTAGGTACATAAGGATAGTAATTGTCTTATGTGTATATTTTTATTTTTGTTCTATTACATTATGTATGCTATATACATAAGGGTATTCTTTGCCTTATGCGTATATTTTTATTTTCGTATTTTTATTTTCTATTACTTTATTTATAGTTTAAAATCATTGCTTTATGAGTATGTTTTCAATTCTATACCTTTTGTTCCACTAAATTATTTGAATTAACAAATTCAATAACAAAAATGTCGACCGTCCAATTTAGACATTTAGTTTTTATTTGCCTTCCATAGAAGGCATTGCAAACCCCTTTTTTTCAATATTGAATACAAATAATATTTATTCAATATTGAAACAGTAGCTACACTTGAATTAACAAATTCAATAATAAAACAATCCACCGTCCAATTTAGATATTTTGTTTTTATTTCGCTTTCATAAATCATTACTAAACTTTTTTTTTTTACCAAATGATGATAAATTAAAATAATATATATTCTATAAACCGTAGCTACATAATTATAAAGTCATTTTTTAAGTGTATATTTTTATTTTCCACTACATTAAAGTATTTGATTACTTACCGTAGCTACATAATTATAAAGTCATTTTTTTAAATATATATTTTTATTTTCCACTACATTAAAGTATTTGATTACTTAATCATATTCAATAAAAAATTATAATTAAAAGACAAATTAATATAAAGTCAATTAATTATGGATTGCTATTGTCCCTTTACACCTGGAGTAGGGACTAATAAGAAAAATACTTTATTAAATTCAAATGTTTTATGTTTTATTCTTTATTCAAAACTATAATATCATGAACCTCATTACTAAACCATCTTTAAAATGTAATAGGAAGCAATTTGACATAAAAATTGGTTAATTAATTATGTTATTTATTCAAATTTAATTAGATGTCAATTCAAATTTAAATTATATTTACATTAAAGTATTTGACTACTCAATCACATTCAATAACAAATGTAATAGGAAGCAATTTGACATAAAAATTGGTTAGTTAATTATGTTATTTATTCAAATTTAATTAGATGTCAACTCAAATTTAATTAAATTATATTTACATTAAAGTATTTGACTACTCAATCACATTCAATAACAAATGTAATAGAAAACAATTTAACATAAAAATTGGTTAGTTAATTATGTTATTTATTCAAATTTAATTAGATGTCAACTCAAATTTAAATTATTTTTACAAGTATTTGACTACTCAATCACATTTAATAACAAGAAAAATCCTTTATTAAATTTATATGTTCTATTTTTTTTATTCTTTATACGAAACTATAATATCATGCAACTCATTACTAAACCCGAAACTATAATATCATGCAACTCATTACTAAACCCTCTTTAGAGTGTAACAGGAAGCGATTTGAAAATTTTGACATCTTATATGTTCTATTTTTTTATTTTTTATACAAAACTATAACATCATGCAACTCATTACTAAACCCTCTTTAGAGTGTAATGGGAAGTGATTTGAAAATTTTGACATCAAGTTGGTTGGTTAATTATGTCGAAAGGCGTACACCTATTGATAATGGGTAAATTTAATAGGGGTTTAGTGCTTAATAAGTTTTCTATGAACAAGATTAAATATGGCTGGAATATTCTTAGTAGTCACACAAAATAAATGGCTATGATTTCAATCATTAACTTTCTAGCTATTATAAAGAAATTAAAATATTAAAACCAGATAAATGAACCACAACCTTTATTTGTTAATCAATAATAAAATTTAATATATTCTTTTAATGATTCTTTTCATCTTATCAGCCTTTCAACCTTGATCAACCACAATTATGTGATTGTGCTAATTATATTATTTATTATGTCAAATCAAATTTAATTTATCTTTGCATTTTTATATAAAAGGATAATTTCCATAGCCAATAAAGTTGGAAGTAGATATTGAATGTCCTTTTAAAAAGAATATTATTACACCTTCAAGCATATGCAACCATGATTAAATACATCATTTGGCATTTGCATACTCTTGGTCTAGATATTAGTATTTAGTATATATCCAACAAATTTTCTTATTTTGTAGATATTTCTTATTTTGTAGATATTGTTATAGTCGACTAATGATTTAATATAGGTATATGATTATTCCATAATAATATAGATTTTTTAATTTTATTTTAATAGTAATAATCTGTAATTTGAAATGGAAATTAAGTGAAATTTATATTATCTATATTTACCGTGATTGATTTCTTAAGTTTTCCATTGTGAAATGTGTGTCCAAAATTTAATTTAGTTAGAATAATAACTATTTATAGTTTAAAGTAAAATTTATAGTATGGATTTCTTAAATTTTATGTCTCTTCAAAATTAAATTACTTAGAATAATAAGGATTTATAGTTTAGAATGGAAATGAAGTAAGGATTTATAGTTTAGAATGGAAATAAAGTAAAATTTATTGTATGGATTTCTTAAATTTTAAGTTGACATATGTCTATTAAAAATTTAAAATAGTTGGGCTAATAAGATTTTAACCTTTTTTATTTAAAAACAATATGTATGGGTAGTGTTTACTATATGGTATATATTTTCTGTTGTTTATGCATTTGTAATAAAATGTACATGGAAAGTATTTAGTATACGATAGCAAAATTTTAGATTATTATTTATAAAATAATAATTTATAATTTTTATTTGTAAAATATTATGGATATTTTATTGGAATAGTTAGTCACAATAGATTTTATAATATTATGGAATCTTAGATTATGTAAGTTTATTACTCATATTTATTAAAACAATTGAATATAGAAATGAAAAAATAGGAAAATATAGACAATATCCACACATTTTGAACACAAGACGTATCTTGAGAAATATGATATGGGAGAAAACCCAGTTAGAAGGCAAGTCCTATTCTCTATTCTCTTTTCTTTTATTATGAAAATGTAAATGCAAAGAAAGGGTCAATGAATATGGAGTTTCCTATGACCTTGCAGCCTAAATGACTACTATAGACTCTTCTTCCTACCTCTATTGTTCTCTCAAATCCCACTTGTTGCGATCTAGGGGAAAGTAGGGAGAGTTACCGCTAATCCTTACATAAACAACAATGAAGATACGTGTATATAGATATAGACAAAGACATACATATGTAGCGAGGGCCGAAACATCTGTGTTTATTAAAGGATATAGCAATACAATACAATGTATACAATCTCTCACACTAAGCTATCAGAGTCTTTATGTGCTTGTCTCTTTATACTCCTATATGTCTAGTTACCAAGCAGTTGTAACTACTTAACTGTGTGGGCCGGTCGGTTATCAGATACTTCGACCATATTACATTTTCGACTATGCCATTCGACCGATTATTTCTTAGTCGACTAGCGGGCCTAGTCGATAGAGTCGACTAACCCCTACAACATTTCCCCCCACCTCAATTCCTTACCTATCCCGAGCAAGGGAGGAGTATACAAAATTAACTTTACAAAACTTGATTACGATATTGAGAAGTAGAAGACAGAGAGAGGAAGAAAAATTGAAGTAGGAAGAGACAAAATTTCATGTTCTTGACCGACTTAAGGTGTTTCTTTCGATTGATCTGTTGCACCTAGAATTCCTCCACTGGTTGAGTCAACTGCATTTTCCTTTTCAGTTTCTTTGTTGAATATGGAGGCGGTATGAATGATATGGGGGGATGGATGATTCATTTGTTGTGCAAAATCACACCATGGATTGATCTCTTTTTTTTCTTCTAGGCTTAGTAGTTTCATTTGGGCGAGCATGTCATCTTTTTATGCTATCTCGGTTGTCTGAACTGAGGTTGGATTTGGGTCGAACTGTTGCTCTATATCCTGCATCTTTTCTTTGAGATGAGTAAGAAGATCGGTTGCTCATTTGGTTTCTAATTGTGCCTTGTGCCCCTTCATCTCCCTTTCCTGCTCTTGTTGTGAAAGTTGTAGCTCCATTGCCTTTTCCTTTGTTAGCTGCAAAGTGAGAGCTTCTTTGATTTTGTTGTCGATGGTCAAATTTTGTGTTATCTATATACTTTCCACTGAAATGTTTTGTATCCTGTATTTTCTGTAGGAATATGCAAAGTGAGATGGTCGGTCGCTTACCGCAGAGTGTAGTAGTAAAACGTATTTAGCAATTTTATCCATGTTTTGTCTTAATCCTTTAATATTATTATGTTTTTCCGCTAGGGTTGTGGCTATCTTCTCTTGAGTCTTTTCAATCTCCTTAGATGCCAAGCTGAGTTGTTTTTCTACCTCCTCTTTTTCTTTTTGAAATCATGTTTCTTGTTGTGGGTGTTTTGTACTAATTTTTATCATCCTTCCAATCAGTTCTTTAAACCCTTCTAAAGAGTTTTGTACATCTTGAATCTGCTTTGTCCCCTTATGTTTCCTAACTTCTTCTATGCATTCATGTAACATGTTCCCTTTTTCTTATTTTAATTTGTATACTTGACTTCCTTATTTGATCACCTTTTTCCACCTTCTCGCTCATTCTCTATAAATGAGTTCATGTAATTCAAAGAGGTATTGGTTGAAAATAGTGGTCGGGTCGATTGTGGAACTTGATGGGCTGGTTGGTCGGGTTATTATGAAATTGATCTTTGATGACTTCTTTCTCTTTCTTTTATGTGAGTACTTTGATGACTTCCCATATTTATCCTGGGATGTTATTGTGTGTTGTCTGGATGGAATTCCTTGATGTTGTACTGAAGGTTGTCTTTGTGGAAACAAGGTGTTCTACTCGATCTTTTTCTCTTTCTTTGATTCCTGGTTAGGGGTGAATATTGGGAGATTTCACCTCAGTATATTGGTTCTATAGAATTTCTATTGGGATGCATGGTGCCTCACTAGCTGGCCCTGACTCCTGATTATTACTAGACTTCTTATTATCAACTTGTTGGCTTCCTCGCACCTCCAGGTTTCCTTCTTTTTGGATGATGGGCTTCTCCACCATCACATATGGCTGAACCCATTGGTATTGCACCTGGATGATGGATTTGTGTTGTTGCATCGACTTGACTATGTGGGTTGATGGAGTTGGTACTTCAGTGACCAATTGTTGTTGATGTGTTGAATCAGTAGGATGAATCGACTCAATTGGTATCCCATCCTCCAATTTTCGCTCGTTTGTTGGGGCTATTTCAATTTCTTCATCATTCGACTCTATTGGTTGGTCGAATGTTGTGGCTTCTAAAGACTAATCGATTATAAGTTTCCTTTTATTTTTCTTTGTTGGTCGTTATTCGATTATGGCTACTGGCTCAGTCGAGGGTGATTCTCTAGTTATGTTGATGGTTGTGTTGGCTGCCTTTTTCTTTCCTGGTGTTGTGCTCGACCTTATCTCCCATTCTGTTGTGTTGATTGTGACCTGTTTCGGCTTGACGATGGTAGTCTTGGCTTCCAAATTCTTCTATATCTTTGTTCCTCTCGTGTCGATTTTATGGATTATTCTCCTTATTGGATCTACTTTATTTTTTGGTTCCTTGGATTTTTTCATGACCCGTTTCATCCCTGGTCCTATTGACAAACTGTATATTATTTTCATGGTGTTAGTATCATGTCGAGTTTTCTTTATTTTTTTCGAAATCTTGGTCGTAATGCTCGACAATATTTTTTGGACTTCTGGGTCATTAGATTCGATGCCTTGATTTGATTGGAAGGTTTCCCTCTAGGTTTCTTCTGTGTCGATTACTAACTCTTCCTCCTCAACAATATTTTTCCTTTTATCCTTTTTGGTTTTTTTCTTTCTTTTCCCTGGAGATAGGTTTGCAGGGTTGAATGATAGAACTTGCATATATTCCACAAAGGGGGTTGTATACAACTCTGCTTCCCTCTCTTATTATTTCTACCCATCGTTTAGTGGAGTATTATAGGTACCCCAGATTATTGTGCTTCAAGCGTGATTTCTATCTCCTATTTTATCTGTCTTTCAAGCTCCAAAAATATTTCCTTTGTCATCGATTGATAATGTAGCTCTTTTGATTTTGGGGATGACTTGAATCAACACCAGAGATTCATATAGTCGATCTCAAGATGAATGTGGTAGGGTTCTGATAAGTCTTAACGAACTACTTTCTCGACACACCATTTGTGTGAGTTGTTTTTCAGGCTTCTGACCCATAATCATAACATTTCTTGGGAAGGTAGTAGACTAGAGGTGCCTATTTGATTGGATGATAATATTATATACTTATCCATCACTGGAACTTTATTTACTATGAATGTTGTTTCATCGACATGACCAAATTGCTCCATTTCTAGAAAAATTAGCAGGGAGGGTAATTTTATGGCCTTACCGGACTCTTGGCACTCTTTACAGTTATTCTCTATTATGTTATCTAGGTGCTTCGACCAATCAAATCTTTCTCCATTCTTATAGACCTGGAATATATATTCGACCATTGTCATTTTCACATCTGATGCTCGACCTTTTGGTGTGAAGCACATAGACACAATTATTGTAGTCTAACGAGCCTTCAGGTCAATGATTTTGTTAATGAGCAACCCATTAGAGTTCTTGGTTTTCATCGATCCTATCAGGAATTGCATCCATCTGTTGGTTCTTGGTGACTTTGGTACCTTAGTTCTTGTCTTAGGGAGTGTTGGATGTATGGGATGACTTGGGTTCTACATTATCTCTCTAGCAAAATCCTATTCACCATCGACCCTTCATGTAAACTAGAAGGCTACACCGTGCACAAAGTACCCAGTGAACTCTCACCCAAGATGGATTATGAGTGATTGCATGACCCAAGTGTCTGAAATCATGGAAGGGATGGAACTCATGGGAATGTTAGGATTATTAGACTTATTCTTCTATTTTAACAAGCATTCTACTGTAACATTCATCATATCTACTATTTTACCCATTCAATAACATCTAGTCATCATGATTATTCTAGTGCACGCTGTAAAAAAACTCTAACAGATGCATTCATTTATCCATTCATTTATCATAAATATCAACATAGCACACATAAAGACACCATGTTTACCATGGTTCACCCCCCCTCTAGGTTACGTCCACAAAGATCATCTTCTTTATTTTTTATTCTTCATCAAAATTTAATTGCATGCATTACATAATAGGGTTATGAATGGTGCATGAGGCTACCCAGTGTCACACCAAGCACCACAAATTGCAACCTGACCCTCAATTACATCTCAAAATAGTCTCCATCTGAGCTCCACAACTCTCAACAAAACGAATCCTTTGACTCCGAACTCAAAAGGATGCTTAAGTAATTTGCTCATACAAATTGATATCCAAAAGATTTGGATCCAAGATACCTCTAACTATCTCATATATCCTCTATTTATACAAAAAGGTAGGTAAGAACCCTTATATCATGACTCAAAAACCTAATTCTAAGTGGAATCCAATTGTCTACTTTCTAACTTCCTTCCGCATTGTTGGTATTCGATCAAACCATTCCTTGCTTTGAATATTGACGTCAACGCAGCCCCTTCACAACCCGTAGGTCGGAAGGTCCACGTGCACACATGATCTTTCCTTTTCCACGGCCCGAAGAACTCTAAATGTTCTTCTATTTCCCTATCAGGAAATTTGCACCCACAACAGTTCTCGTGGGATCCCCTCTTTACACTTGGGAGATCGGATTTTGTAACCTCGTGATTCTTGTGGTTGAGTGATGGTATCTCGAATCCCCGAAACCTGATACAAGTCAACACTGACCTTTTTCTTTCCCTATCGAGATTTTACTTATCGCGATTTCGACGATCGCGAGGTCGAGCAACTTGCTTTCCCGACTCCCAAATCTCGATATGCCGATCCTCCGATACACTCACGCGGTTAACTTTTCAACGGTCCCTTCGCTCCATCAGAACTTCGGACTTCGCAGTATCGCGAATCCTAATGCCAAAGTTTTCGGGACTTCGCTTCCAACGAAACTCTGAAACGACGTGCCACCTGTCCACTTTGCTGACTCCTCCGTGGCCCACACAATCCTCTTGGCTTTTTGGGATATCGCGTTTCGAAATATCACGATTCCCGTTGCAAGACTTACGGGAATTCAACCCACGAAAACTCGATATGAGTATATACGTGTAGATCCAACGACCCTTGTGGCTTAGATCTATGGTCTTGCCCCTCCTGAGCTTAGACCATTTAGGAAATACTTCTCTGTATCTCCCTTGCTCTTCCGCGAGATCTAACGGCTCACGAAAATTTGCGAATTATCCTCAGAGAATTCTGACCGTCCGTTCTTTCCTCTGAGAGCTTGTCCTCCTATAGCCTCTCGTCATGATGTCTCCTTACAAACTTCAATAGTTGAATCCCTTCGAATCCTTCAATTATCTTGAAGGATTCAAACTTCTGAACTTTCTCCAACTCTGTGTCTTTCAGGAACTCTTGCACGCACTCCTTGCGGCAGCCTTCAGACACTTCCAAGTGCTGAATTTCCTTAGACTCTGCGTGCACCTGTAGCAACAGTCCTTCAATACCTCTCTCAGGTCCACAACCCTGAGACTTCACTTGGCATGTGCACTCCTTGAATGGCTCCTATGCTTGCCTGGACTTCTGCGAAAATGAGAACAAAAGATAAACTACCTGAGTCCTTTGTCAATGCACTCCTTGCAGACACTTCAACTGCACTCCTTGCAGGAACTCTTGCTCAGATAGAGAAACAATTGAAACTCATTCCTACTTCCTTTTAGACTTCAACTCAAACATGAAATCATACACATAGCATATAAATCAAATGTATAACATGAAGCAAACATTCATGAGCATATCATTCAACATCAATACGTAGAGAACAAACACGAAACCATGAATTTGAATCAACCTCTTTCTATTAATTCAAATATCTGTACATGGGTGTTCTTACACAACTCTTTGCTTCTCTTCTATTCTCTTCTCTGATAATGTTACAATACACAATGAGGGTGTCTATATCCCATTTCCCTCTTGCGCTCTAAAACTGTCTAATCTAGAATTAAATTCTATCTACCTGCATTAACTACTATAAATTCCTTCTACCTACTAAGGATGAGAGCGGATCGCTCAAGGTCCATTTACATTATATAAGTGTGCCATCATTTAATGGTCTCTTTTAAGGTTGGTGCATCAACTTCAACGGAATTTCAAAATTTGCACTAGGTGGTTGTCCAACTTTCCTATGTTTCCGCGCTGGCTCGCTTGATGTTGGCGATGCTCCTGCATCATACTCCCTCGCTTGAAAATTTTCATGGGCTCCTGTCCATGAGTTCGTGCACGGTTTGTCCATGCTTTTGTATTTCTTCTTTGCTCTCCCAGTTGGCATCTTCAACTGGATGGCCCTTCTACCTGACCAAATATTCAAAGTATTCTTTCCTTCTGGTCTTCTTACCAATTCGTGTGTCCAGTATGCGCTCCATCTGTGGCTTATCTACAACTGGCATCTTCTTTCGCCACTGAATCAATGGATGATCATCTTTTTCTCCTGCTTCCTCAGGTTTATATGGGTACAAATCAGAGATATTGAATATCAAAGAAATTCTGATCCCATTGGGTAATTCAATCTCATAAGCATTCGCCCCAAATTTCTGCAAGACCCTACATGGCCCGATTTTCTTCATCTTCAGCTTATTATATGTTCCTCTCGGGAACCTTTCCTTTCTCAAGTGTGCTAGAATCAAGTCACCAACCTCAAACTGAAGTTGTCTTCTGTGTTGATCTACTCTACGCTTGTATTCCTGACTTGAACTCTGCAGTCGCTCCTTCACTTGGCTGTGAAGTTCTTTCATCGCCTCTGTGAAATCTTCTGCACTAGCGCTCCTAGTCGCAGTCTGTTCTGAATCCCTCAGTTCATAAATTCCTCTTGGCTACATGCCATATACAATCTAAAATGGACTCTGCCCTGTGCTCCTGTTGACTGAATCATTATAAGAAAACTCTGCCTGTGACAATATATTGTCCCACTGGTTGTGGTGCTCTGTCACCAGGCTTCTCAACAAGTCTCCCAGACTTCTGTTCACTACTTCTGTCTGTCCATCCGTCTGAGGATGATACATTGAACTAAACAACAAGTTAGTTCCTAGCTTCTTCCATAAGGTTCTCCAAAAATTCCCTATGAATTTAGTATCTCGATCTGAAACTATACTTCTTGGTAAACCATGAAGTCGAATGACCTCTTTGAAAAACAGGTTCGCAATGTGAGGTGCGTCACTGGTCTTTTGACATGGAATGAAGTGTGCCATCTTGGAAAATCTATCCACCACCACAAAGATTGAATCAAAACCTCTTTGAATTCTTGGCAACCCCAATATGAAATCCATGCTAATTGCATCCCACGGCCTTTCAGGTATGGGAAATGGTTGATAAAACCCTTTATTATGTCTTCTCCCCTTTGAATGCTGGCAAACTCTGCATCTGTCCACGAATCTCTTGACATCTTCTCACATTCCTAGCCAAAAATATGATTCATTCAACTTTGCGAATGTCTTGTCGTGACTAAAATGTCCTGCCAATCCTCCACTGTGTTTCTCCTTTAGCAGATTCTCCCTCATGGGGAATTTTGGAATACACAGCTGATTGACCTTGAACAACAATCCTTCCTGGATCATGTATTCTACCCATTGGCTTCTGTCTCTAAGAAATGGATTCTTAGCTACTTCATACGCCTTTTTAAAATCCTGATCATCTCTATACATGTCCCTAAGATCATCAAAACCCAACATTTTGACTCTGAACTCCTGCAACAACAAACACTTCCTGCTCAAAGCATCAACAACTTTGTTAGCAGTACCAGAAATATGTTTAATCACAAAAGTGAAATTCTGCATATAATCGACCCATTTGACATGTCTCTGATTCAACTTCTCCTATTAGGTCACAAACTACAGTGCATGGTTGTCACTGTATAAGAGAAACTCTTTTGGGATCAAGTAATGCCTCCATTTCTTCAATGCCTATATGATAGCATAGAATTCCTTATCATATGTGGAGTATTTCACCTTCGCTTCATTCAGCTTATCGCTGAAGTATGCTATCGGCCTGTCTTCGTGACTCAAGACTGCCCCGATTGCAAATCCACTTGCATCGCATTTCACTTGAAACGTCTTCCGAAAATCCGGCAACACCAAAATTGGTCGTTCCGTAATCTTCCTCTTCAAAAGATTAAATTTTTTATCAACCTCTTCAGTCCAGTGAAAAGACTTGTGTCTTTTCTTCACTGTATCCATCATTGCGATGCTAATTCCACTGAAATTCCCGATGAACTTTCGGTAGAAACTAGCCAATCCGTGAAAACTTCTCACTTCAAAAATATTCTTCGACGATGGCCAATTCTTGATTACCTCCACCTTATCTGGATCCATCCTCAACTCATCTGCAGAAATAACAAACCCCAAATAAATGAGCTCTGTCTTCATGAATGAGGATTTCTTCACGTTTATCAATAGCTTCTCCTGTTGTAACTTCTGCATCACTGTAGCCAAATGCTTTAGATACTCGGTCACTGTTTTATTGTAAACCAGTATGTCATCCAAATATACAATGAAATTTTTTCCGATGAACTCCCTCAGGAATTCATTCATCAACCTCATGAAGGTACTCGACGCATTTTTTAAGCCAAATGACATAACACGCCATTCATACAACCCTTCATTTGTTTTGAATGTTGTCTTCCATTCATCTCCTTCTCTCATGTAGATTTGATGATAACCACTTTTCAAATCAATCTTTGAAAAATACTTTGCTCCACTCAAGCAATCCATCAGATCATCCATCCTCGACAATGGAAATCTGTACTTGATGGATATCTTATTAATCGCCCTCGAGTCAGTACACATCCTGCAGCCTCCGTCTTTCTTCGGACTGAGTACTATTGGAGCAACACATGGACTCAAGCTTTCCCTGACCAAACCTTTGTCCAACAAATCCTGGACCTGTATTTTAACCTCTTCATTCTCTTGCGGCGTCAATCTGTACGCGGATTTATTTGGAAAGTTGGCTCCTAGTATGAGACCAATATGATGACTCACACTTCTGATTGGTGGCAACGAATGAGGTAATTTGTCCACTACTATATCAACGAACTCTTCCAGTAGTTCCTGAATCTCTTCTGGTAAATCATCCACTCTTGTGCTGGTCAAAACAATCTTCGGTTTCCTGACCACAATGAACTGTGGATCCTCCTTCTTCTTAACCTCTGTAAGAAGTTCCTTCCCACTCATGAGAAGTACAATGTTGCTTACTTCCGGTTTCACCTCCTTATCCTTAATTGGAAGTAACATGTGTGTCCTCCCATTCTTCTCTAAGGTGTATGTGTTCATCCTCCCATCATGAATCACATTCCTGTCATATTGCCATGGTCTACATAGCAATAGATGACAAACATCCATAGGAATGACATCACATAATATCTTATCATTATATCCTCCTATCTTAAATTCAACTAAACATTGTTTAGTGACAGTTACCTGTTGTCCTTTCTGTAGCCACGAAATTCTATATGGGCTTGGATGATAAATCGTCTCTAGCTCCAGCATCTCTACCATCTCCGTAGAAATGAGATTATTTGTGCTACCACTATCTACAATGACCTTGCATACCCTGTCCTTGGTCTTGCAAGCAGTCCTAAAAAGTCTGGTCCTTTGGACTGAACTCTCCACCTCCTTCTCTGGTGTCTAAAGAGATTTTCGCATCATCAACGATCTTCCGCCTTCAACGTCTTCTGCCTCAACATTCTGCCTCTGTGCTTCAACGATGTGAGCTTCTCCACTTTCCCTCTTTTTATCTGGACACTCGTAAGACTTGTGCCCATTCTTTCCACATGTGAAGCATGTAATGACTCCACCTCTTCCTCTTCCTCTACCTCTAGTACCAGGAAAAGTATTGTTATTAGCATAATCTCCTCTCTGCTCAGTATGATGGCCTCACTGTGAGGTTCCACCTCTCTCAGTTCGAGTCTGAGGTTTCTTCCAGTCTTCCTTGGGCTTCTGATATTTATCCCGGGCAACTGATTTGCCTCTGGGCTGACTCCTGCCTCCACCTCTCTGACCCTACTTTCGGCTCAGCTTCTCTTCCTCTTTCAGAGCCATCTGATAAGAATCTTCCATCGTTCAGATGGTTACCATGCTCATTTCATCCTGAATGTCATATCTCAGGCCATTCAGATATCTAGCAACTTTTTCATCATCGCTCTCCCGATGACCTGCCCTGATGTTCAGCTTGTAGAATTCTTCATTATATTCTTTCACTGTCATCAGCTTCTGTCTCAGGTTCTTCATTCTGATGAACAAAGTAATTTGGTAATCGCTAGGGATGAATTTCGTTTTCAGCTTTGTGATCATCCTGTCCCAGCTTTTGATCTTTTGCTTGCCCTTGCAGCGTCTGTCAGTTTGTAGTTCATCCCACCACAATGTTGCATGTCTCTTCAATCTAGTGACAACGTGATTGACCTTCTTGTCTTCTTCGACATCTTCATAGTTGAAGTATGTGTCTAGAGCTCTAATCCAGTCTAGAAGATCCTCTGCATCCAAGTTTTCCTCATAAACCGAAATTTCCATCTTTGCTCTTGCACCCATTCTTGCAATAGCTCTAATCAAACACTCGTTTGATGCATCTTCAACTGCAACTTCTTCTTCATGTTTAGCCTCAATCTCACTTTCGGAATCACTAAGATCCCCAGCACTGACTGTACGTCTTTGCGCTGTCTCCATGTCTTCGAGTCTAGATCATAGATCATGCATCTCTCTCTCCATAGTTGGATTTTTCATCTGTCTGCCTCTTCTTCTCAACATTTCCCTCTCCTCTGGTGGATCGGGTGTTTGCCTGTCCCTTCTCCTCGGCGGCATGGTGAATTCTCTTTCTTCTCTGCTACAGAAAGAAAAGAACCTTTCTCTGCTCTGATACCAAACTGATGTCAACGCAACCCCTTCACAGCCCGCAGGTCAGAAGGTCCACGTGCACACAAGATCTTTCCTTTTCCACGGCCCAAAGAACTCTAAATGTTCTTCTATTTCCCTATCAGGAAATCTGCACCCACAACAATTCTCGTGGGATCCCCTCTTTACACTTGGGAGATCGGATTTCGCAACCTCGTGATTCTTGTGGTCGATCGATGCTCTCTCGAATCCCTGAAACTCGATACAAGTCAACACTGACCTTTTTATTTCCCTATCGAGATTTTACTTATCACGATTTCGGTGATCGTGAGGTCGAGCAACTTGCACTCCAAACTCCCGAATCCCAATATGCCAATCCTCCGATACACTCGCGCGATTGACTTTTCAACGGTCCCTTCGCTCCATCGAAACTTTGGACTTCGCAGTATCGCGAATCCTAATGCCAAATTTTTCAGGAATTCGCTTCCCACGAAAATCCAAAACGGCATGCCACCTGTCCACTTCGCTGACTCCTCCATGACCCACACAATCCTCTTGCTTTTCGGGATATCACGTTTCGGAATATCGCGATTCCCGTTGCAAGACTTACAAGAATTCAACCCACAAAAACTCGATATGAGTATATACGTGTAGATCCAATGGTCCTTGAGGCTCATATATATAGTCCTGCCCCTCTTGAGATTAGAACCTTTAGGAAATACTTCAGCGTATCTCCCTTTCTCCTCCGCGAGATCTAACGGCTCACGAAAATTCGCGAATTCTCCTTAGAGAATTCCAACCATCCGTTCTTTCCTACGAGAGCTTGTCCTCTTGCGGCCTCTCATCACGATGTCTCCTTACAAACTTCAAGACTTGAATCCCTTCAACTCCTTCAATGATATTGAAGGCTTCAAACTTCTGAACTTTCTCCAACTCTGCGTCTTTCAGGAACTCTTGCACGCACTCCTTGCGGTAGCCTTCAGACACTTCCAAGTGCTGAATTTCCTTAGACTTTGCGCACACCTACAGCAGTAGTCCTTCAATACTTCTCTCAGGTCCACAACCCTGAGACTTCACTTGGTCTGCGCGCTCCTTGCACGGCTCCTGTTCTTGCTTGCACTTCTGTGGAAATGAAAACAAAAGCTAAACTACCTGAGTCCTTTGTCAACACACTCCTTGTGGACACTTCAACTGCACTCCTTGCAGGAACTCTTGCTCTGTTATAACCCTAAAATGCACCATACAGGTTTACCTGGCATCAGGCCAACTCATGCCTCTTCCTAGCAAAAGCCATGCTGAGTAATTCCTCAAAAACCACTTAAAAACAAGTAACCCGCGCCCTAACTTCTCACTGGGCGCGGGCATCCGCTTGCTGTCTTCTTACTGCACGCGGGTATCCGCGGGCTAGCCCAAAACAGCCCGCGAGTACCTAACAATGCAAAAAATCAGGGAAGTTTCCGCCGAGACTCGGGGCTTTTGGTGAGTTAACTAGAACTCTCTGCCATGCATGGCCGAGAGTTCGACTAAAACCCTAGCTCTTCCTAGCCTATAAAAGGAGGGGTAGGGGTACTAATCAAAGGAGAAAATCATAGCAAAGAAACTCTGCCAAATTGCCAAGCCAGTTCTGTCCAAACTTTTCAACTTTGCCTTAAGCTTTAGGAGAAATACTTGCAGCAGCAGTTGGAGGACAGAAAGAAGAGGAAGAGCCCAGGATCAGGATC
>ML868868.1:0-10464 GCA_009831015.1 Picea engelmannii | reverse complement strand
ATATATATATATATATACTTCATCATCTTTAATGGATCATAGGATTAGCTCCCTCCTAACCCTTGCTTCATGTAGGAGTGCATATACTCGGCTCCCTCCGTCTAACAGAGTCCACACTTCCATCTGCATCCTTATTGTCTTCTTCAATATATAATTGGCTCTCTTGTCTAACAGAGTCCACGCTTCTGTCTTGTTCCCTTCTACAAAATGTCGTAAGTCTTTTTCCAATTTCCTCTTGGTTGCTGACTTGTTTCTGTCTTTGCTTCTTCTTAGTCCTTTCATGATTGATTCGGCTTAATAACTTTCACATGATTTGTATTTCATCCTTTCATGTGTATTATCTAATGATATCCATTTCCATCTTGTTTGTCCTTTCATAGGTATAGTTCTTCTTGGAACACATTATCTTCCAAGAGATCGATATACAAGATATGTACAGAGACAATGCAAACAAGATATGTACAAGGAATAAGAAGAGTGTTGTTACCTTTCTAGAAGAAGTCTCTTCCATCCTGCTTAGTCTTCTTTGTAGGTTCCTTTTCTTCGGCAATTGATGCTTCGTGTTTCTCCTTCCTTTTCTTTAGCTTGGGACACTGATTCTTGTAGTGACCGTACTTTTGACAGTTGAAGCATTGTACTTTTGAAATGTCTTTCTCTTGATTTGGATTCCTCCTTGAACCAAACTTCCTTTTGTTCCTGAAGTTCTTGAATCTTGTTGTGAAGGCTTGATCATCGTACTTCTTTTGGGGTTTCTCTTTTGCACTGATCCTTGATTCTTCTTGAGCACATCAAGTCCAAAGTTCTTCAAATGTCGGATACTCCTTCCTTGTATTCATGCTTGCGGAAAATGCATCCCACGTCTTGGGAAGACCATTGAGTACTATGTTTACCAATTCCTTCTCCGAAGTGATCTCTTCAATAGCTTGTAGTTGATCTCTCAACTGGGAGATCCTTACAAAGTATGCTGTTATGTTGTCATCCTCATTCATCTTCAAGTCACGAAGCTCATTCTTCAGACTCATAACTTGTCCAATGTTTCTGACTGAGAAGAGATTTTTTAGGGCATTGTACATCTTCTTCGATGAGTCAAGACGAGAGATGTAGGGTATCAAGTGGTCTTTTATGGAATCCACTATGATACTCATGGAATTGATGTCAATATATTTGAACTTCTCCATAGCTGCAACGTTCTGCGGTTCCTTCTCTTCTCCTTCTTCAAACTCTGGCTTCACGATCTTTCCTTTCACGATATCCAGTACTTTATTCTTGGCAAGGATGAGGTCATTTCTTGTCTTCCATGCTCTGAAGTTAGAGGCTCCATCTAACTTTTTCTCAGACTTCATAGAGTTAGTCATGGCTGCCTGACTTGGTCAAACCCTATATTTGACCAGAAATTCAAACTTCACGTCTTGGCTTGCTGAGAGTATCAAGAGATGCACTAGGCTAGGGTGCACTGATCTGTCCAGATATTAGGTCAATCTCTTCACTTAAGGTGCCTCAACAAGAGGTTTAGGGTTTCTGCAACTGCTCCTGCTAGTAACCCTAGCGACAATGTCTTGGAAACTACTTTTGCTAGTAACCCTAGTGGTAGTTCCTCAATGAGCTCAATATCCTAGTGGCTATGTTTCCTTCCAGCGTTTAGACTGAATGAAGGAGGCGTGGGCCCATAACTTGTTAGAATATAGAAGATAGTGTGCTCGTTTTACCATTGACGATACCCTCGTCACCCAACCATAGGCCGAAGCCACCCTCCGAGCACCTTAACCTTGACTGAGAATTACTCCGGAAGAAAACCCTAGGCTAGATAGCCAAACAAGGTGTAGCGCATCTTCCTCCAAGGATAGCACACCAACAATAGCTGATCAGATAGTCCAAACCCTAGCCAAGAGATAGTCCAAGCTCATACTGAAAACTAGCTGCTGCTGCAGCTGCAGCTGCAACCCTCCTCCACATGTGCGCACCAAACTGGGAACTGCAATTCTGAGATGTGTCAAAATGAGAACTGGCACCTTGTATTTATACTGGTTCTTCCATATTTGCTGGGGCCGACTTCTCCTTTTGGATATGTGTCTGTTCAGTATATTATTATTATTTCTGGCCGACTTCTTCTCTTGGAGGCTAATGACCTAATATAAATTATATTCTTGAGCCGACAAGACTTCTAGGGTTATTAGCCAACTCATTAGGGTTTACCCTTGCTTTCTGGAGTCTTCTATTCTCGTCAGGTTCACACGTGGAGGTAAATACCTCCCGCAGCGACCATAATATTAACATTTAGATGCAATTTACTATTCCATATACACCACAACAAAATGGTGTTTCCAAGAGATAATCACACCTTGAAGGAAATAATTAATTGTATGCTCTAATATAAGGAACTAATCCCTCATTTTGGGTAGAAGTTATCAATTATGCCCATTACATAGTTAAATGTAACTTCACTAAGGATTTAAAAATATAATGCTCAAAGAAGCATGGAGTAACATTAAACTTGATGTAAGCCACTTTCATGTGTTTGGTAGTGAAGCTTGGGAACATATTCCTGAGGAGAAAAGGCAAGCATAATAGCCTAAAAGTGAGAAGTGCATTTTTGTTGGTTACTTGGGGGATGTAAAAGGTTATTGATTTCTTGTACCTAATACTACATAACTCATTATTAGGAGATATATTGATTTTTGATGAAGATCTCTCAACTTGCATGCTTGATTCAACCTTGATAGCCATCTTCAATGCATGTGTTGTTAGAATATGATGGATGTGCTCGTTTAACCATAGACAATATCACTATTGTCACCCAACCATAGGCCGAAGCCACCCCCGAGCACCTTAACCTTGACAGAGAATCATTCCGGAAGCAAACCCCATGTTAGATAGCCAAACAAAGGGTGGCACACCTTTCTCCAAGGATAGTGCACCAAGCAAGAGTTGATCAGAGAGTCCAAAACATAACCAAGAAATAGTCCAAGCCACAACTGAAATCTGCTAGCTGCAACGACAACTCTCCTCCAGTGCACAAACTAGCCAACTGCAGTGCACACAAGTGTTGCTTCTGCAGTTCTGAGAATGCTTGCCAGAATGAAGACTGGCCTCCTGTATTTATACTAAATCTGGCAAACTGCGGCCGAATTCTCATTCTGGATGCCTATTTACTTAGTATATAATATTTCCTTTAGCTGACTTCTTCTCTTGGAAGCTAATAACCTAATACAAGTTATCCTCTTGAGCCGACTTGTCTTTTAGGGTTATTAGCCAACTAATTAGGGTTTCTTCTTGCTTCCCGATTTATTCTATTCTCGTCAGGTTTACATGTGGAGGTAAATACCTCCCACAGCTATCATAATATCAACACTCCCTCCTAGCTAGGGAGGTATTGAAGGTAATGGTATTGAGCACAAACATACCATTCAACTGATAGCATCAACATAATCGTATAGACTATCTCATGACTAGATCATGAGCACCATCATCTCTATCACTGTCATCAGTTGCATCATCTCTCGAAACCATACTCCATCTGAGTAATCAGACATGATGCTGGATAAGTCACTCAATCCACAGAGTGACATAAGAGCCATTCTTCTAATCCAGACATATGTCCTAGAAGAATAAATGTTCTGAACCATTTTTCTTTTGGGAAATATCTGTCCATTAATCATCCATCTAGTTGATAATCATTTCCAACACTACTGATAGTCTTCAAGGAAATCGAAACAATGTCATGCAATAGAACACAACTGTGTCTATCCATAGTAGTACACAAATACAATCCAGTGGTACAATACCACACCAAGTAGCACACAGATACTTGATCATGGACATATAGTCACAATCAGTGGAACACATCCACCACAATAGTATACATCTACTATCCGGAGACATACAGTCTCTATAACAATCATATCATCAACCTGGACAGAAAACATTTTTATGATATAAACTGAATCATCTGGGCCATTCTTCCACTCACATCTATGAGATTTGGAAGAGCATCTTCCCTCAGAAGGTAAAACATCAATGATGGACTATTCTTTTCAAGCAAGGAAGAATAACTGTCTCGATTTCTGAGCCTGGACCATTCCTCCGACACTAAACAAAGTGCAACCTGGAGAGAATGAATCTTCCCTAGGGAATGTCTGTCCCTGATTGCTGAACCTGGACCATTCACCTATCTGGGCCATTCCTTTGGCACTAAACAAAGTGAAACATGGAGAGAATGAATCTTCCCTAGGGAATGTCTGTCTAGACCATTTCCAAAGGAAATGACTGTCCTACACCAACCTCCAAAATGGACCATTCTTCAAAATTGCTCACAACTGTGAGCTTCGAAAGAATGACTGTCTGACGAGGCAGACCAGTCTTCTTCACCACAACTGAGAGTGACCGTCAAGAAGAGATACTGTCCTATACCATTCTCCATGTTAACCACAAGGAGAATGGCTGTCTATGGTACATCAACAATCCATCGAACCATTTTCATTACGAAAATGACCGTTCGATCTGGACCATTTTCCGAACTGGAAAATGCCTGTCCGTTAGAAATCTCAAACCACTTTCCTAACTGGAAAGGAAAGACTCATCCTGGACCATTTTTTGAACTGAAAAATGACTGTCCATAAATCAATAACACATAAGTTCTCCCTCCCAACCTGGGAGTCATCTCTTCATTTTTCAATAAGGAAGTCGTCTCCACGAGCTCCATCTTGAGTACACAAACTCTTTCATCTGCTTTATCTACTCATATGTGAAGATATATATTGGAGAACCACTTCTCCTTTCTGGACTTCATCACAAAGAATGTAATGCTTGATCTCAATGTACTTCGGTCTTTCTGAAGCACTGGTTTTCTGAAGGCTTCATAACATCGTGGCAAGGGTCAAACTTGGAACATATCCAAGTGGTACTTCTTCTGTCATCATGAGAGATTTATCATGGATTGGCAATCCATCATCCTTGAGTTCTGAGTAACTATTTTGATACAATATCTCTGTTATAGAAATCTTTTCACCATGCTTCTGCTATGCATTGGAGGCTCCGTACCAAGTTGTTTGAATCCATACAAAACCTTCTTCCATCTGCATACAAGAGTATATTCTTGGTATACCTCAAAGCCTTTGAGGTTTCTCTACATGTAAACTCCAACCTATGGATATTGCGGATGATATACTGGCTCATGTAGAGGTATGTCTAGTTTACAAGCAATCATCATAGTCTTCTCCCTCCATCCGGGAGAACCTCTAGTTCTGGATCTTACAATGCTTTCATTCATAAGTCTTCCATACACTGTTCTTCATCACAACTTTTAGTTCCTCTGCTTGATTTCTTTTAGTGAGTTCATATCAGGCTGGTAGTGTTGTGATTCCCGATACACTGACTAGTTGTTCTGTCTTTTCTTTCTCTCTTGGAATCTTCATGTTCTTCCTCATGTTTCTCTTTAACTCTTGAGTTCATGGAGTTTTCTATAGATTCCATGCTCTGAAGATTCCAACTTCTTTCTTTCATCATAGGATCATGTATGTGGATGGACAACCAGGGATTACTTTAAGGCTTCTTTTCGAAGAAGACTTCTTCTGAAGTCACATTGAACACGTGTTGCTTTTCATGGTTGCTACCATGGATAAATACTTCATCATCTTCAATGGATCATATAATTTAGGATTATCTCCCTCCTAATCCTTGCTTCATGCATGAATGCATGTTCTTCTTTTCATAATATAATCGGTTCCCTCCATCTAGGAGAGTCCACGCTTCCGTCTGCATCGTTATTGCCTTCTGCAAAGTGTCACAAATATTTTTCCAATTTCCTCTTGATTGTTGACTTCTTTCTGTCTTTACTTCTTCTAGGTTTCTTATATATTGATTATGATAATAACTTCCACATGAATTTCTACCAGGGGTTTTTGATGTACTTAATCCTTTCATGTGTATTGTTTGACTTGTAACAATCCTTATCTTGTTGTTCTTCCATAAGTGTAGTTTCTCTTTGAACATATTATCTTCTAAGAAATAGATATGCAGGATATGTACAGAAAACATGGCATGTACAAGAACTATGAAGAGTGTTGTTTACCTTGTCTTAGAAGAAGAAGTCAGTTTCATCCAGCTTAATCTTCTTTGAAGGTTCCTTTTCTTTGGCAACTGATGCTTCGCGTGTCTCCTTCCTTTTCTTCAGTTCGGGACAATGATTCTTGTAGTGACCATATTTTCGACAGTTGAAGCATTGTATTTCTGACATATCTTTCTCTTGATTTGGATTCTTCCTTGAACCAAACTTCCTTTTGTTCCTGAAATTATTGAATCTTGTTGTGAAGGCTTGATCATCGTATTTATTTTGAGGTTTCTCTTTTGCACTAATCCTTGATTCTTCTTGTGCACAGCAAGTCCAAAGTTCTTCGAATGTAGGATACTCCTTCCTTGTGTTCATACTTGCGGAAAATGCATCCCATGTCTTGGGAAGACCGTTGAGTACTATATTTACCAGTTCCTTCTCTGAGATGATATCTTAAATAGCTTGTAGTTGATCTCTTAACCGAGATATCATCACAAAGTATGATGTTATGTTGTCATATTCATTCATCTTCATGTCACGAAGCTCAATCTTCAGACTCATTACTTGTCCAATGTTTTTGACTGAGAAGAGGTTTGTTAGGGAATCATACATCTTCTTAGATGAGTCAAGATGGGAGATGTAGGGTATCAAGTGGTATTTTATAGAGTCCACTATGATACTCATGGCATTGATGTCACTGTATTTGAACTTCTCCATAACTACAACGTTCTGCAGTTCCTTCTCTTTTCCTTCTTCAAACTCTGGTTCCACGATCTTTCCTTTCACCATATCCAACACTTTATTCTTGGCAAGGACGAGGTAAATCCTTGTCTTCCATTCTTTGAAGTTAGAAGCCCCATCTAACTTGTTTTCTAACTTCATAGATTAATTCATGGTTGCCTTGACTGGGTCAACCCTAGATTTGACCAAAAAATCAAACTTGACGTTTTTGCTTGTTGAGAGTACTAGGAGATGCGCTGGGCTAGGGCGCACTAGTATATCTGAAAATTAGGTCAATCCCTTCACTTAAGGTGACTCAACGAGAGGATTAGGGTTTCTACAACTGCACCTGCTAGTAACCCTAGCAATAGTGCTTTAGTAACTACTTCTGCTAGAAACCCCAACGACAATTCTTTAACGAGCTTAGTATCCTTATGGCTATGCTCCCTTCCAGTGGTTAGACTGAATGAAGGAGGTGTGGGCCCATAAATTGTTAGAATATGATGGATGTGCTCGTTTAACCATAGACAATATCGCTATTGTCACCCAACCATATGCTGAAGCCACCCCCGAGCACCTTAACCTTGACATAGAATAATTTCGGAAGCAAACCCTAGGCTAGATAGCCAAACAAAGGGTGGCACACCTTTCTCCAAGGATAGCGCACCAAGCAAGAGTTGATCAGAGATTCCAAACCATAACCAAGAGATAGTCTAAGCAAAAACTGATATCTGCTAGCTGCAGCAGCTGCAACGACAACTCTCCTCCAGACTTGCGCACAAACTGGCCAACTGTAGTGCACACAAGTGCTGCTTCTGCAGTTCTGAGAATTTCTGTCAGAATGAAGACCGACCTCCTGTATTTATACTAAATCTGGAAAACTGCCTGGGCCGACTTCTCATTCTGGGTGACTATTTACTTAGTATATAATATTTCCTTTAGCCAACTTCTTCTCTTGGAGGCTAATAACCTAATACAAGTTATCCTCTTGTGCCGACTTTTCTTATAGGGTTATTAGCCAACTAATTAGGGTTTCTTCTTACTTCCCGGAATATTCTATTCTCGTCAGGTTTACACGTGGAGGTAAATACCTCCCACATCTACCATAATATCAACATGTGCCATCTCCTTTTATTTCTCCCTCTTATTCTTATCATAATACTTCAATTCTAGATTAATTTTCTTCTTCATATGATGATAATGAGGATCAAAATCTTTCTCAACCTCCTCCTCCAGATGAGTATATTGAACTTGTACCCGCACCATCTCCACATATTCCTTGATGGGTTCTTACAAGGGAAGCAACCAAGGATTTAGTCAATGATCCTTATGATTGGTGCCCCACACATTTATAGTGCCAGTGAGCCTCTTCTCTTTTGGATTAAGTACCTGAGACTCAAGATCCAAACACATTTATAAAAGCATAAGGCCATCCAAAATGTGATGCAATAATGACTAAAGAATTTTGTTCCTTAATGGTGAACAATACTTGGAATCTAGTACCTCTTTAAAAGGAAGGAAAATTATCAGATGCAAATGTGTTTATAGGACTAAGTATGTAGTAAATGGTTTTATTGACATACAAAAGGCCTGCTTAATTGCCAATTTTTTTTCATAGGTTGAAGGCATTGACTACACTAAAACCTTTTCCCCCATTGCCAAAATGAATTCCATTTGTCTTGTCCTCACCCTTGCAACTTCATATCAATAGTAGGTCCTATTTTTGTTTAAAGTGACTATAGTCTTGTTTGTTGCTTCACTGAAATTCCTTAAGCAATCTCCTTGAGCTTGTTATGAAAATATGGACCAATTCCTTCTTGACTCTAACTTTTCTAGATGCCACTCAGACCCTAATATTTATACCAAGAAAGTGAGCAACTTCTCATACTCATATTTTATGTTGACGACCTTATACTCACTAGTATAGACACCAAACTTTTAAACCATGTGAAAACTAGTGCGAGGAAGAAATTTGACACGAGAGTCATTTTAGGGCCCTTGCATTAATTTCTTGTCCTCAAAGTTTTGAAAACCACCATTCTAGCTAGCTTCTGTGCTTTGCATTTTACAATATTTTTTATTCCAAACAATCATTAATAGAATTTGAGTTTTATTGTTTTTCTGTATTACTGTGTTTCTTGCAATATCTCTATGTATCTCCTTGTTATATCTCTGTTACATTTCTTCCGTCATGTGGTTCTCAAAATACTCTAGATCAATGGTATTAGAGAAATTTTCTCCTTGTTGTTCTTAGTGCATGCCCCCAACGAGGTTAGGGTATAGAGACTTGGGTCTTGAGCTTGTTTCTCTTGAGGGAAACCTCTCTCTCCCATCCAGTCAACCTCCCATGGTGGAAGAAAAGAGGGACGTAGTAGGAGATCCTATCAAATTTTTGCTCGAGGAATCCCGTGTGTGATAGAATTCAGAGTTGTGACGCCCTTTAAGGTACAAGTTAACTTTGTTGTTCTTTTATTTGAAGACCAAACATACATCGATGCTTTGGAAAAATGGTCAAGTCTCCTAGAGGGTTATTTCTCTGTCCAAAATTTTTCCAACGATGAAAAAATCACCTTCGTGGTCCTTAAGGCCCTTCCTCATGTAATATATTGGTGGGATACTTACTGTGAGCAACATGTTGAGGATGAGTTTGCAATTTTTGGTCCAGGACCCACTTGGGTGGCTTTTGTCGATGCCCTCAAGGAACAATATTACCTTGTTAGAAACTATGATGACCAATACACGATATGGACCACACTACATCAAGAGAGGAGCCAAATAGTGTTGGAGTTCACAAATACCTTCCATACCTTGCGTACCAAGCTGGGTATCAAAGACTCTGAGCGACACTAAGAGACATTTAGTTCTAAAATATCGTGGGGTTGTACACAGGTACATCCAAACTGAAATGGAGTTTCTGGACATTTCGTCATTTGAAGTCGCTTATCTATATGCTATCAAAATCAAGGAGAAATTTAAGCAGCAGAATAAGTAGGAGTTTGGGTCTGCAAATCCGAAATAACTGAAGTATGGTAAGGGTGGCCTTAACTCTCAGGGAAAAGGATAGAGCAAGGATGAACTGTCCTAGTACAACCAGTCCAAGCGACCAACAAAGAAGGGTAATGGGAAGTCGAAGGACACTGGAAAGTGGTGCGAGTTCCAAAAAATCCCTTGGCTCAATATTGATGAATGTCACTCCAAATAATCATTGTTGGCTGAGACGAAATCCTCAGGTTCGGATGCTAACTCTGACTTTGATTTAGAATCGTAAAAGCCCAATGTCACCATCACTACCACAAAAATCCAGCTGGAGGAACCATAGGAGACTGAAGAAGGGGAGCGCCTCTTCCTAAGGAGAGAAGAATTGTTATGAGAAACTGATGAAGGGTGGGGGCCCCATTGGCGAGTTTCTGTATGAGGTTGGTGAAATGGAGATAGGTTCGCAGATGGGCAAACTGATGGTGGATGAAATGGTGGGTTCATGATCCTGCGGAGGTGCAGGTAAAAAATAGAACATAACCATAAAGTGATGATTTGGGAGTCCATATGGGAAGCTAAAAAAATGAGGAGAAGAAGTATGTGGTTAATTCGCGACATAATGTAAGACTACCGGGACTCCCATCCCTAAAGGGTAAAAAGCGGCATGAGTGTCAAAAGTGCAAAAAAGGTACTATGAATGGGACAACTCATGTGGGTGAGGA
>WSFP011440331.1:0-20668 GCA_009831015.1 Picea engelmannii | reverse complement strand
GCTCAATGAAGTTGTTTTCTTTGGAAGCTTCAGACTGGACATGAGTTGAATTAGCATGAGTAGCTACAAATGGTATGCCTACGTAAATGGGACATATTGGCTGGAATCCCAAGCCCACCTGAAAGGGGTTGTGGTCGGTTGAGTTGTGGAGGGCCCGGTGATAGATATATTGTACATAGGGGAGGCTCTCATCCCATGTGCATGGATTCTTTGAGTTGTACATGTGCAAAATGTGTACGATCATCCTGTTGACGACCTCTGTTTGGCCATCAGTTTGGGGATGGAATGCTGTGGACTTGGTGAGCTTGGTGTCCAGCATTGACCAGAGGCTGGACCAAAATGTTTTTGAGGAACCTGTTGTCCTGACCTGAGATGATAGACTGTGGGATCCCAAAGTGTACCCACACTTGTTCAAATAAGAGTTTAGCAGTGGCTTCTACTGTGATATTCTTCTTGCAGGCCGCCATATTGGCCATCTTCGAGAAACTGTCGATGAACATGAAAACACAGTCGTTGTCATTCTTAGTAGAAGGAAGGCCTGACATGTAATCCATGGAGATGGATTCCCAAGGTTGACTAGGGGTAGGCAACAGAGTATAAAGGCCTTGCTTCTTGATGGTCAGTTTGGCAATGGCGCAGGCAGTGCAGGATCTGATGTACTTCCCGACATCCTGTCGAAGGTTTGGCCAATAAAATTACTTTTGCAGTACTACCACTGTTTTTTCGATTGCAAAATGGCCAACGACCCGACTATAGTGTGCTTCCCAAATCATCTTGGAATGCTCGCTTGAAGGAACACAAAGGTGTCCCAGGTGACATAGTAGTGCATCATGGAGGTGAAAATTTGGAACTGGGTTACTCTCCAAGAGCGTCTTGTATGTGTGGCTGAAATCTGGATCACTCTTGTAGAGAAGCATTCAATCAGAAGTTTCGTTCCCACAAGAGTTGAGCACGGTGGTTATCTCCACGATCGGTGGTTGGCTGAGGCAATCTGCAACATTATTGGTGCTGCCCTTCTTGTACTTTATGTTCAAATGAAAGTGTTGTAGATATGTGGACCACTTCTGATGGCGATCGTTATGCAACTTCCCTTGTGTCTGTATGAACTACAGGGGTCGATGGTCTATGTGGATGATCGTTTCCTTCCCCAAAATGTAATGCTTCCACTGTCGACAAGCCTGCATAATGGAATACATTTATTTTTCATAAGTGGGATACTTTCGGACTGTGTCGGACAATGTCACACTGTGATATGCCACTGGATGCCCCTGTTGAGTAAGAACTACCCCAATAGCATAGTCGGAGGCATCTGTCTCAATCTCAAATGGTTGTTGCAAGTCTGGTAATGTGAGCACTGGGGCACAACAGAGGCGATGTTTAAATTCTGCGAACACCTTCTATTGAGATTCCGACCAAAAGAATTTTTCTTTCGCTCCTCCCTTGGGGACTTGACTCAAGGGCCAAGTGATATGAGAGAATCCCAACATGAACTTGTGGTAGAAATTAAAAAGACCCAGAAAGCTGTGAAGCTTTGTTAGAGTGGTTGGCGCTGGCCAATCTCGGATGACTTGGATCTTGGTTGGATCCACTTGCACCCCATGCTCATCAATAATGTATCCCAGATATTGAACCTGGGTCATGCCAAAAGTGCACTTCTCCAAATTAGCACACAACTTATGTTTCCACAATGTTTAGAGGACCTGTCGGATGTGGTGGAGGTTCTCTTCCCAAGTCTGGTTGAAGATCAGGATGTCATACAAGTACACTACTACAAATGAGTTGGTGAATGGCCACAAGATGTCATCCATTAGCCTCATGAAGTTTGTGGGAGCATTCGTCAACTTGAAAGGCATGACCAACCATTCGAAAATGCCCTCCTTGGATTTGAAGGCAGTCTTCCAGACATCAGACGGTTTGATTGGTACCTGGTGATACCCAAACTTCAAGTCGATCTTGCTGAAATATTTCACCACTTTGAGTTGGTCCAGAAGGTCATCAATCCGTGGGATCGGGTACCTATTTAGGACGGTGATCTTGTTCAGCGCCCGATAGTGAATACAGAGTCTCCAAGTCCCATCCTTCTTCTGCACCAACATGATCGGGCTCCCACAGGGCATTCAACTTGGTCAGATGTGACCTTTCTACAACAGCTCTTGAATCTGTCGCTTGATTTCATCGTTCTCCAAAATAGAGCGCCGATAGATCAGACCATTGGGAAGTGTCGCACCTTGGGTCAGATCGATGGGGTGCTTGACCTGAAAATATAGAGGCACCCCTACTGGTGAGGTGAAGATGTCCCGGTACTCCACGAACTTGTCCATTCATTGTTGTTGTGTGGAGGAGCCCTGTCTGGAGGTCATGGCCACAATATTCTTCTTTCCCTAAGGGAGGATCATCAAGAAAACAAATTTTCTGATTTTGGAAATGAGCTTACTGCATATTTTGCAGTAACCAAAGATATAGCAACATGCAGTGGTACCTATGGTATCCTGTACAATGTATTTCCCAAGGTAACAATAATAGTGTGAGGCCGGGACTCATACACAACATGTCACTTCCACAAGTATGGTTGGCCTAATAATACATCACAAACATCAAGAGGATAAATGTCACATAATACCTCATCGGTGAAGGGATTGATGTTGTAGGGAAGGCGACATTGTTGGATGATGCAGAGATCCCATCCCTTGTGAAGCCACTTGATGGTGTACGGTTGTGGGTGTGTTGTGGTCGGAAATCCCAACTGCTTCATGACCTCTGCTGAAATGAGGGTCTTTTGTCTCACACTGTTGACGATGAACTGTAGTGGGGAACCCTTTACCCACATCTGGGAGTGGAAGAGATGCTCCTCCTCCTCTGGATCTTCCAATTCTTCCTTTTGGATCTTCGTGGTGGCAACAATGGCATTGGGCTCCGCATTGATAATTTGCTTCCCTCTTTCATTCCCCTTCTCGGGTTTTGATTCAGTGTTAGAGCATGCATCTGATTCAGAATCCCTCATCTCAGCCACCAGTGACGGTTTGGCCTAACACTCACTTGTGTTGTGAGTGGAGCTCTTATGGAACTCACACCACTTTCCCGTGTCCTTCTTCGGCTTCGTGGTGTTTTTCTTTGCTTGCGGCTTTGGCAGGTTTTTTTGAGCCGCCATGCCTTGGATTTGTCCTTTTTTCTATGATTTGGGGGCACCTTTCGATCGCTTTTGATTCACAGATCCAAAGTATCGCTTCTTCTATTTGAATTTCTGCTCAATATTGGCAGCATACCGGTATGTCGTACCAAGTAAGGAGATGTCAAGGAACTCCATTTCCTCCTGAATGTATCTATGTAGACAATTGAGGTACTTAAAAACCAATTGTTTCTTCGAATCTTTGATACCAAACTTTGTGCGCAGGGTATGGAATAGATTCGTCAGCTCATGCACATCTTGATCCCTTTGTTGCCGCAGCATAGTCCATTGTATGTACTTGTCCTCATAGCTCCCCACGAGATAATTTTGTTCCTTGATGGCATCTCGAAAATAATTCCAAGTGGGTATGACTGAGAACAGGGAGGGCCCTCCTCGTCCTTTTTCTCATAGTAGGTTTCCCACCATTCCTAGACATGGGGGACGACTTTGAGTAGTGAAAAAATAATCTTCTCCTAGTCGGAAAAGTCATGAGCTGAGAAATATCCTTCTAATAGATTCAACCATCTATCTACGACGTCTGCATTTATTTGACCATCAAATATGGGAATGTCAAAGTTTACTTGTTCCTTAAAAGGGGTTGTGCCTCCAGAGTGGTTGTTGGATGCAGATTCACCACTAGTGGGCAATCGTTGAAGGATATGGGCGAAGTTATCCATCATCGCGTTCCTTTGTTTTTCAAGGGCCTCCTCGAGCAATATTTTGATAGGATCTTTTTCTCCCTCGTCTTTCTTTTCGTCCCCCATGGGCAACTGTCAGTTTTTGCGAGGATAATCTTGCAAAGGTTCAACCAGATCGTGCCCTAACTCCTTATATCCCGACCTCGTTGGGGACATGCAAAGAAGGATCGAGAAAGAGCAGACCATTGATCCAGATTTATGAAGGAACGCAACATAATACGCAAATAACCATGAATACAAATATGCAGTGGAAATAACACTTCATTTCATTAATATCAAAGAATTGAATTTTGTTTACAGATAGAATAGAAATAAACTAGCTAGGGCGATGGTAGCTTATCTCTGAGAAGAGATGTGGTGGCTGCAGGCCTCCGAACTATGTGTTCCAAATGAGGCTCGAAGGCCTATCTATTATTGAGAAACAATGGAAACCCTAAACATCCAAAAACCCTAACCCTAGGAGATGAAACACCAGAATATGGGCCCCGTCGGGGTAAATTGGTACATCAATTTCTCAGGGCCGTAACTTTGACATACTATCTCCGTTTGACGCATATGATACATCATTAGAAAGATCTATCTGAGGACTAAAATTTTTTGTAGAAAATATAATGAGCTTATTTTGAATTGGTAGATGCCCAAAAAATTTCATTTAGGGACTCAAAACAGCTCCAGACATTCAGGACCCGAAAAACTGCCAAAAATAGTAAATTGTGCTACAATTAAGGAAACTAAAAAATTGAAAGAAACAATGGTGGGGGTCCAAGTGGAATAGGCGGGAGGCCACTGATATCCACCTGGATCATTGGCCACCAATATCCACCTGGATCAATGATCCAGGTGGATATCGGTGGCCACCCACCTTTTCCAACTGGCTCAAAACAATTTTCTGGCAATTTTGGTAATTTACTATTTTTAGCAGTTTTCACTTCTTGAGCCATTTTGAGGTCCTAAACGATGGTTTTTTTTGGGAAAACAGGTTTGAAATATATATGTTCCTTTTTTATTTCCCCTAAAATGAATCTCCTCGACAATACCTTTCCAACGAGATATCATACGCCTAAAACGAAGATCGTATGAAAAAGTTACAATCCCGGAAAGTTGATGTACTAACTTACCCAAACGGGGCCCACATGACTTTTGGCGCTTCATCTCCTAGGGTTAGGTTTTTGGATGTCTAGGGTTTTTGGAATTCTTGTTTATTGTAAAAAGGCCTTCAAAGCCTCATTGTAATCATCTTCTTGCGAATGAGCGCAACCATCACATATCTTCTCAGAGATAAGTCGCCACCATTCCAGTAAGCTTGTTTCCGCTGCATTTTAAAGTTTCAGCTTATTTCCTTATTGAATAGAAAACCAGTTTTACTTTATCTCTATTATTTTGTGTTAAGCACCTGTTAATAATATGTAGTCATTTCGTACTGATCATAAAATCTGGATCAGTGATATCAGAGCGGTCTGCTCCTTATCATCTTAATGCATGTCCCCATTGAGGTCGAAGTACAAAGAGTTGGGTCTCGAGCTTGTTTCTCTTAAGGGAAAAAGATCTCGCACGCCTAAGTGACCTCTCATGGTAGGAGAAAAGAAATATGTTGGGACAGGAGATCCTTTCAAACTATTGATTGAGGAAGCCCTCACGCAACAAAGGAACGAGATGATGGATAGTTTCATGCAAATCCTTTGGCGGCTACCAACAAGCGACACATCTTCTTCGAGCGGAGGCGCCGCCCCCTTCCAGGTAAAAATAAACTTCGATATTACTATATTTGAAGGTCAGATAGACGCAGATGTTGTATACAAGTGGTTGAATCTACTAGAATGGTATTTTTTTATCCATAACTTTTCGAATAGAGAAAATATTACTTTTGCGCTCCTCAAAGTCGTTCCCCATGTCAAAGATTGGTGGGAAACCTTCTGTGAGCAAAATGAAACATAGGAACCCTCATTATTTACAATCACGGCCACCTGAGAATCCTTCAGGGATGTTATTAAGGAACAATACTACCCTGTCAGAAGTTATGACGACTTGTATACCAAATGGACCACACTGCGGCAAGAAAGAGACCAAGCAGTGCCAGATTTAACAAATATCTTCCATACCTTGTGCACCAAGATGGGTATAAAATATTCAGAGTGACATGTGGTGCTCAAGTATCGCAGTGCTTTGCATAGATACATATAGACCAAAATGGAATTTCTTGACTTCTCATCCTTGGGCCCGGCCTACCGATATGTCATCAAAATCGAGCAGAAGCTCAAACAAAAGACGAGACAATTTGGGCCCGGAAACCCCTCACAACAAAAGCCAGGAAAGGGTGGCCCCAACCCACAGAAAAAATGACAATATCATGGCAACCATTCCAAGCCGCAAGTAAATAAGGACACTAGAAAGACAAGGAAAGATACCTGGAAGTGGTGCAACTTCCATAAGATCCCTTGGCATAAAACTGCTGATTGCCACTCAAAGCAGTCACTGGTGGCCAAAGTGAAAGCCTCTGAATCAGATGCGGGTTCTAAATATGAGCCAGAACTAGAAAGGGGAAGACGTATCATTGACGCGGAACCCAATTCCACTGTTGCTACCACCAAGCCCCAGCCTGGTGAACAAAATGAACCAGAAGAAGGAGAGTGCCTCTTCCATTCACATATGTGGGTAAAAGACACCCCACTGCACTTCATCGTTGATGGCGGTAGCCAAAAGAACCTCATCTCAACAAAGGTCGTCAAGCAGCTGGCCCTGCTGACAATGCCGCACCTGCAAACCTACACCATTGGATGGCTCCGCTAAGGAAGCGATCTACGCGACAGCTAACAGTGTCAACTGTCATACGACATCAAGCCCTTCAAAGACGATGTATTGTCTGATGTTGCTCCTCTCGAAGTTTGTGATGTTCTTTTGGGCCAGCCTTATTTATGGAAACATCATGTTGTATATGAGTCTAGGCCTCATAGTGTTATTATTACTTTGACCAGGAAATTGTACAGGATACCCGAGGCAGTCCCACCTAGTGTTATTTCCTTGATCTCTGCTAAGCAATGCAGGAAGGTCATCTCTTAGATGGGGAAGTTCATCTTCTTCGTGATTCTCTCTCAAAATAAGCGAAATATCACAGCCACATCTAGTGTCTCTGTGGTCGACCTTTCTACGCAGCATAAGCAAGTAGATAAGGTCGTGGAAGAATACTCAGATATCTTCTCCTCACCTACCGGGGTACCTCTGCACTACCAGGTCAAGCACCCCATCGATATGACCCCTAACACACCGCTACCCAATGGGCCAGTCTATCATCACTCTCTATTAGAGAAAGAGGATATCAAGCGACAGATCCAAGAATTTCTCCACAAGAGGCACATCTGCCCTAGCTCATCACCTTGCTGGAGCCCAATCGTTCTAGTACAAAAGAAAGATGGAACCTAGAGACTCTACATTGATTATCGGGCTCTGAATAAAATCACAATCAGAAACTGGTACCCGATTCCACGAATCGACGACCTCCTTGATCAACTCACGGGGGAGAAATACTTCAGTAAGATTGATCTGAAGTCTGGCTACCACCAGGTCTTGATAGAATAGACAGATGTATGGAAGACCGCCTTCAAGTCAAAGGAAGGCCTTTTTGAAGGGTTGGTCATGCCCTTTGTTTTGACGAATGCTCCAGCCACTTTCATGAGGATGATGGACGATATCCTATGACCATTCACCAATACTTTTGTAGTGGTGTATCTATATGACATTCTCATTTACAACAAGACTTGGGCCGAACACTTACAACATATTCAATAGGTTTTGCACACCTTGCGGCAACACAAGCTATATACCAACTTGGAAAAACGCTCCTTCGACATGGACAAGGCCCATTACCTAGGCTACATAATTGATCATCATGGCGCACATGTGGATCCAGCCAAGATCTAAGTTATCCATGAATGTCAAGCCCCAACCACACTCACTGAGTTTCAGAGCTTCTTGGGCCTTGCCAATTTCTACCGCAGGTTCATGTTGGGATTCTCCCATATTGCATGGGCCCTCAGCCAAATAACCAGGGGTGGTGGTAAGGTGAAATTTACGTGGGGTCAGACCCAACAACAAGCGTTCGATGATTTGAAGTAGCGCTTGTGTTCAGCCCCAGTAATTTCACTACCAGACCCGCAAAAACCCTTTGAGATCGAGACAGATGCTTCAGAATATGTTGTGGGCATCGTTCTCACTCAGCACGGCCACCCCATGGCCTATAATAGTGAGACACTATTAGATGTTGTCCGTAAGTACCCTACTTACGACAAAGAAAAGCACTCCATTGTGCAATCCTGCCACCAGTGGAGACATTGCATTCTTGGGAAGGAGATAGTCATCCACACTAATCATAAGCCACTGCAGTTCATGCAGAGACAAGGAAAATTGCAGAATGACCACCATCAAAAGTGGTCCACATACTTGCAGCAATTCCACCTCAACATCAAGTATAAAACAAGAAGCACCAATCACGTCAATGATATCCTCAGTAGACCGCCAATCACGACACTCACCACAATGCTATACTCTTGCATCCATGAGACCTCTAGATGGCCCCAACTCTATGAGACAGACCTAGACTTCACCACCACCTACCAAATGTTGGGGGAAAACACAATTGTTGATAATTTCCATATTCAAGATGGTTTGTTGTGTCATTTGAGCCATATCCATGTTCCATCAAGCGAGCGAGGGAAGCTGATCTGGGAATCCCACTACAGTCGGGTGGCAGGACACTTCGGCATCAAAAAGAAATTGGAAATGCTACAAAACAATTTCTACTAGTCGAAACTGCGACAGGAGGTCAGCAAGTATATCAGGTCCTGCACTGCCTGTGTTATTGCCAAACCGACCACTAAGAAACATGGCATGTACACCCCTCTTCCTACTCTTGAGAGGCCATGGGAATCCATCTCAATGGACTACATGTCGGGTCTCCCATCCACCAAGCGGGTAAATGACTGTGTTTTTGTGGTTGTTGATCGCTTTTCTAAGATGGCGATTTTGGTTTCCTGCAAGAAGAACATCACAGTAGAGGCCATTTCCAAGCTCTTATTTGAACGAGTTTGGGTACATTTTGGAATCCCACAAACCATTTTCTCGGATCAGGATAGACGATTTCTCAGCACACTCTGGTCGAGCCTCTAGTCACTGCTGGACACCAAGCTCACAAAATCCATGGCCTTCCACCCCCAGATAGATGGCCAAACCGAGGTCGTAAATTGAATGATTGTGCATATCCTTCGCATGTATAATTCAAATAACCCTCGCACATGGGATGAGAGCCTTCCCTATGTCCAACATAGCTACAACCAAGCCCTGCATAGCTCAACCAACCGCAACCCCTTTCAGGTGGGTTAGGATTCCAACCATTGGGTCACATAGATGTTGCACTTCTCCTTGCAGTCACCTCATTCGAATCATCTCCTGTTCCAATTGAAGCTGACAAATCCACCCGATTCATTGAGTGGATCCAACACATCCGCCAGCCGGTTCAGGATATCATACAAAAGTTTAATGACAAGTACAAACAATGCCATGATCAACATCGGGTGCCACATAAGTTTCAGGTGGGCGACAAAGTTTGGTTGCACTTGTAGAAAGAACGCCTTACAGGACCCCATCGGAAGCTTTGCCCAATCCATTATGGGTCATACACCAACACCAAGTTCTTGGGGGATAATACTTTTGACCTCAAAATTCCTCCTTTCCTTGGCCTACACCCAATGTTAAACGTGGATCTCCTTCGCCCTTATTTCCCACCATTATTGAACACCTCAGAAATAGCAGAACAACTGACACCAACAGAGCTCAACCCAGACTACATACAACAACCATCCAATGATCAGATTGTGGACACACAGATCAAAAGAAATCGACAATGAAGAATACAACTTTATCGAGTCGTCAAAGCAGGACAACTCCCGCACCAAGGCAAGTGGCTCACCCGAGGCCAAATTCAGCAGAAATTTCTTCATCTGATGGGGGACCTCAACGCAATGGAGACCATTTCTTCCTAAGGAGGGAGGATTGATCCAGGTGGATATCAGTGGCCACCCACCTTTTCCAACTGGCTCAAAACAATTTTCTAGCAATTTTGGTAATTTACTATTTTTAGCAGTTTTCACTTCCGGAGTCGTTTTGAGGCCCTAAATGATATTTTTTTTTTGGGAAAATAGGTTTTCAATATGCAATTTCATTTGATATTGTCACTAAATGAATCTCCTCGGTGATACCTTTCCAATGGGCTATCATACGCTTAAAACGAAAATCGTATGCAAAAGTTACGACCCCAGGAAGTTGATGTACTAACTTACCCAAACGGGGCCCACGTGACTTTTGGCGTTTCATCTCCTAGGGTTAGGTTTTTCGATGTCTAGGGGTTTTGGCATTCCTGTTTATTGTAAAAAGGAATTCAGAGCCTCATTGTAATCATTTTCATGTGAATGAACACAACCGTCACATCTCTTCTCATAGATAAGCCACCACCATTCCAACAAGCTTGTTTTCGCTGCATTTTACAGTTTCAACTTATTTCCTTATTGAATAGGAAACTAGTTTTACTGTATCTATGTTATTTTGTGTTAAGCACTTGTTAATAATCTGTGGTCATTTCGTTCTGCTCATAAAATTCAGATCGATCAACAAGTTGGGCACCGATTCCTAGCAAGAGTAGTCGTCATCGTGTCGAGCATGAGGTCCAGATGTTGTCCCAGGAAGTTCTAAATATGTGTCTGGTCATCCAATTTTTCTGTAGCTCGAAGATGAGATGAAGGTGCTCGTATTCCAGTCGAATCGGGGTGGGTAGAGGCAAATCCTTCGTCATATCTGTTTCCACTGCATCCACTACATCCAAATCTGTATCGACTGCTTCCACTTTTGGCATTGCAGTCAAAGGAGTTTCCATTTGCCAGCTGGGAGGAATTTATTCCTCCACCACGCATTCTCCAGTGCCACATAAATTGTCTGGAGAGTGGGCGCTGGAGGAGAAATTCCAAGGCAAAGGCTAGGTGGAGGGTAAATGTTCTTGGGAGGGATAATTTCCTTTGTGAATGGGCCACTACCAGGATCATTGGTGGGAGTTGGGATTGGGGACTGGGTTTGCTGAGGCCGGTTATGGCGGTGGTCGAGATGACTGGTGATTATGAGGGAAAGATGAGAGGGGGGGAGTCTATTGCACCTGGTGAAGGCGTTGTAGTACAACGGGCCTCTCCTAGACTTGCCCCTCTCTCTGGGCATGTTGCGAGCATTCAAGTGAGGCGAAAATGGAGGGATGACCGTGGGTGACCAAACAGGCAGATGCAAGGTGAAAATGTTGTGGGATTTCCAGGGAATAGTTGAACCCAGGGTGAAGAGAAGGCTGAGGAGAAATCAGGCACAAGGCAGAGCAGGAATGAGAGATCATTTCAGCGCCCAGGCCTTCATAGAGCCTGGCGAGTTGACATGTGCGGGAGCCATGAAGGTCGAGGTGACTACAAGCCTGGTGTAGGTACGCCCAGCCTGGTTCGTGCAAGGCTGCATTAAGTTTCCTTGGAATTCCAAACGCACTTCCATTACACCGTAGTGAGTGCGGGTCATTCAAACTGGAGGGACAGGAGGCTAGTGGCAGGGATTAATAGCTCCCGACGTTGCCTAGCTCCACCTAGCTCCCATTGCGGTCCACCTGTCCCCCATCCGAGAAATTTTGAAACAATTAGTAGAATGTGTTCCTTTTAAGTATTTACATATCAAACTCTTAATAAAGTTATTATTTTTTTTGGTTTAAAGGGTTAAATATTTTTATAAAATTTATTGAAAAATAATTATTTAACTATTTAAACTCTTAATAATAGAAAATTTGACTATTCCTTAACAATTTATACTTTAAAGTACACAAAATTAACGCAAACTCTTTATATCAAGAGGTCTCATACTCACACTCAACCTCATCGAATATAACACTTCATATTAGGGCACTTACCAATTGAGCCGCCCCTGAGGCACTTAAAAAAACAACACATTTTTTTTTGTAAGTTAGGATTTGTATTAGAACCTGCTAAGCAATAAAAGTTACAATTGTCATGCTATCATAGGAAGTTGTGGCAACATTGGCTTGGTAGGAAGCCAATGTTGCCACATGGCCGTAAAATTCATAATATCCATGCAAAACTTGCAAAGTTGTAAGAAACTTAGAATGTAAGGAGCTAGATCTAGTGTGCCACACAGGGAGAAAGTTCTGTTGGCTAGACTGTACAATCTAAAACTAGAAAGCTGGACTATGCTAAAACTGAAAATTTCTAGATTTGAGAAGCCACATAGGGCAGAGAGCTTGTGAATTATACTAGCTGGAAACATAAAAAACACGGGAAACCTAAGCAAGAAGGATCTAGCCAATGTTGGGGTCGAGCCTCTGCTCGTTCTATCGATCTTGCACGATGTCTCTGCCTAGCTCACCTCTGTCCAAGATAACATGCCCGAGATCCTGAAGAAGAGTCATCAAAATCTCCTCTCGTCGTAACCAATCTTCTTCCTTGTGCTACATCTCTTTGATGATGCCCTTGATGTCCTCGATTACTCACTTGATGGAAGCCAAAGAATCCTCGAGAACTGCCCTCCCAGCGCAGCAGGAGAAAGAAGGAGAGGGCAGAGGAGGTGGAGGTGAGTCAGAGGAGGAGGTGGGGGAGTTGGAAAAAGGAATGGGGGAGGATGAAGAAGAGAGAGGAGCCGAGGGAACGAGGGAGGTGGAGGTGAGTCAAAGGAGGAGGTGGTGGAGTCGGAAAAAGGAATGAGGGAGGACGAAGAAGAGAGAGGAGCTGAGGGAACGGGGGAGGTGGAGACTGGCGGGGAGGTGGCAGGCTGAGCCTTGGAGCGAAGCCGAGGGAGTTACCATGACTATCGAACCATTCGACTCGGCAGGCATAAGGAGACGACAGCGGAGGAAAATTAGGAGTGGTGGCCCGAGGAGGAAAATCAGGTGTGATGGAATGAGTGGGAGCAATGGGAGGCTCCGGGGTGGAGGCACACTCAGGGCCTTAAGAGAGCTTGGACGAGCCTTCTAGCCTCATCCTCTCATGCCCCTTCCTTTTGCAGCATACCAGGCCGCACCCCTTTTCGACTTACCTCTAAGTCAAGGCATCAAGAAAGCCACCTGAAACTAAATAAGGAGCGCATGAAAGTTGTTGCTCGAAGGACTCGAGAAAAGCTAGACACAGAAGCAATGACTGACCAGAGGATGAGGGACGTAGAGGGTTGAGTGCACCACAGAAGCTCGAGCGATAGGCAAAAGACTGGACCAACTTCCAGAGGAGGCCAAGGGCTCGAATGAGCCATGGCTCTCTAGAATGCAAGCCTAAAACTGCTTATCTGGGGAGGGTGATGGGATTGTGACTACGTCCAACCCATTACCATTAACGCTCCCATGAACAAAGGCACCATCACATTAAACTGAACCAAAATCAAATGAATACTGAGGAGCGACGACCGAAGCGTTAAATTCATGAATTAATGGTGGAGGTTGAGTGCGGCCTGAGCTGGCTCGAGGTGGCAGGAGACTAGGCGATGTGTCCTCCCATCTGGATGTCCACCTGTCATATCCATAGTCACCCCATCCGAGAGCTTAAAAAAACAACATATTAAAAAAATATATTAATACAAATTAATTTCAAAATGTAAATTTTCTCACTTTTATGTATTTTTCTTTTTATTTTCATTTTTACCGATCCAAATTTAAATTTAAATTATTCTTCTCTTCAATGATTAAAAATAAATCAATATTTAAAAATAAAAATAAAAATAAAAAATCGACCTTTTAAAAATAAATTAATACAAGAAAATTGCAAAATACATTTTTTTCACTATTATTTTTTTTAGATTTCTATTTTTTTATTTAACAATTCAAACATAAACTAAAATTAATCTTTTTTTTCCATTTTTTTTTCCATTTTTTTTTCTTTACCACCAAAATAATCTACAAAGCCCTAACATTGTGATAAAAATTTCTACAAATTAAAAATATACAAAATTATTACAAAAATGTATAGAATGAATCACTATTATCAATTTTCTATTCTTATTTATACTTTTACTAATCCAAACTTAAACTCAAATTCTCAAATTAATTTTATTATAAATTTATTATATTTTTTAAACTAAAATTAAAATTATTTTCATCATTTAAGATCTATCTGAGGACTAAAATTATTTGTAGAAAATATCATGAGCTCATTTTCAATTGGTAGATGCCCAAAAAATGTCGTTTAGGGACTCAAAACAGCTCTGGAAGTTAAGGACCCGAAAAACTGCAAAAAATAGTAAATTATGCTACAATTAAGGAAACTAAAAAACTGAAAGAAACAATGGTGGGGGTCCAAGTGGAATAGGCGGGTGGCCATCGATATCCACCTGGATCATTGGCCACCAATATCCTCTTGGATCAATGATCCAAGTGGCTATCGGTGGCCACCCACCTTTTCCAACTGGTTCAAAATAGTTTTCTGACAATTTTGGTAATTTACTATTTTTAGCAGTTTTCACTTCTGGAGCTGTTTTGAGGCCCTAAACGATGTTTTTTTGGGAAAACGAGTTTGCAATATATAAGTTCCTTCATTATTGCCCCTAAAATGAATCTACTCGACGATACCTTTCCAACGGGATATCATACGCCTAAAACGAAGATCGTATGCAAAGGTTACAAGCCCGGGAAGTTGATGTACTAACTTACCCAAACGGGGCCCACATGACTTTTAGCGCTTCATCTCCTAGGGTTAGGTTTTTGGATGTCTAGGGTTTTTGGAATACCTATTTATTGTAAAAAGGCCTTCAGAGCCTCATTGTAATCATCTTCTTGCGAATGAGCGTAACCATCACATATCTTCTCAGAGATAAGCCGCCACCATTCCAGCAAGCTTGTTTCCGTTGCATTTTATAGTTTCAGCTTATTTCCTCATTGAATAGAAAACCAATTTTACTATATCTCTATTATTTTGTGTTAAGCACCTGTTAATAATATGTAGTCATTTCGTTCTGCTCATAAAATCTGGATCAGTGGTATCAGAGCGGTCTGCTCCTTATCGTCTTAATGCATGTCCCCAACGAGGTCGAAGTACAAAGAGTTGGGTCTCGAGCTTGTTTCTCTTGAGGACAAAAGCTCTCACACGCCCAAGCGACCTCTCATAGCAGGAGAAAAGAAATATGATGGGACAGGAGATCCTTTCAAACTGTTGATTGAGGAAGCCCTCACGCAACAAAGGAACGAGATGATAGATAGTTTCACGCAAATCCTTCGGCGTCTACCAACAAGCGACGCATCTTCTTCGAGTGGAGGCGCCACCCCCTTCAAGGTAAAAATAAACTTTGATATTCCTATATTTGAAGGTCAAATAGACGCAGATGTTGTATACAAGTGGTTGAATCTACTAGAATGATATTTTTTTATCCATAACTTTTCTAATAGAGAAAATATTACTTTTGCGCTCCTCAAAGTCGTTCCCCATGTCAAAGATTGGTGGGAAACCTTCTGTGAGAAAAATGAAACATAGGAACCCTCATTATTTACAGTCACGACCACCTGGGAATCCTTCAGGGATGTTATTAAGGAACAATACTACCCTGTCATAAGTTATGACGACTTGTATACCAAATGGACCACATTGCGGCAAGAAAGAGACCAAGCAGTGCCAGATTTCACAAATATCTTCCATACCTTGTGCACCAAGATGGATATACAATATTCAGAGCGACATGTGGTGCTCAAGTATCGCAGTTCTCTACATAGATAGATACAGACCAAAATGGAATTTCTGGACTTCTCATCCTTGGGCTCGACCTACCAATATGTCGTCAAAATTAAGCAAAAGCTCAAACAAAAGACGCAACAATTTGGGCCCAGAATCCCCTCACAACAAAAGACAGGAAAGGGCGGCCCCAACCCACATAACAAATGATAATATCATGACAACCTGTCCAAGCCACAAGAAAATAAGGACACTGGAAAGACAAAGAAAGATACCTGGAAGTGGTGCAACTTCTATAAGATCCCTTGGCATAACACTGCTGATTGTCGCTCAAAGCAGTCACTGGTGGCCGAAGTGAAAGCCTCTGAATCAGATGCGAGTTCTAAATCTGAGCCAGAACCAGAAAGGGGAAGACAGATCATTGATGCAGAACCCAGTGCCACCGTTGCTACCACCAAGCTTCAGCCTTGTGAACCAAACGAACCAGAAGAAGGAGAGTGCCTCTTCCCTTCACATATGTGGGTAAAAGACACCCCACTGCACTTCATCGTTGATAGCGGTAGCCATAAGAACCTCATATCAACAGAGGTCATCAAGCAGCTGGCCCTGCTAACAACGTCGCACCCGCAAACCTACACCATTGGATGGCTTCGCTAAGGAAGCGACCTCCGCGACAACTAACATTGTCGACTGTCATACGACATCAAGCCCTTCAAAGATGATGTATTGTGTGATGTTTCTCCTCTTGAAGTTTGTGATGTTCTTTTGGGCCAACCTTATTTATGGAAACATCATGTTGTATATGAGTCTAGGCCTTGTATTGTTATTATTACTTTGACTAGGAAATTGTACAGGATACCTGAGGCAGTCCCACCTAGTGCTATTTCCTTGATCTCTGCTAAGCAATGCAGGAAGGTCATCTCTCAGACGAGGAAGTTTGTCTTCTTCGTGATTCACTCCTAGAATAAGCGAAATATTACAACCACATCTAGTGTCTCTGCAGTCGACCTTTCTACACAGCATAAGCAAGTAGATAAGGTCGTGGAAGAATACTCAGATATCTTCTCCTCACCTACTGGGGTACCTCTGCACTACCAGGTCAAGCACCCCATCGATATGACCCCTAACGCACCTCTGCCCAATGGGCAAGTCTATCGCTGCTCTCTATTAGAGAATGAGGAGATCAAGTGACAAATCCAAGAATTTCTCCACAAGGGGCACATCTGTCCTAGCTCATCACCTTGCTAGAGCCCAATCATTCTGGTACAGAAGAAAGATGGAACCTGGCGACTCTACATTGATTATCGGGCTCTGAATAAAATCACATTAAAAAACCGGCACCCAATTCCCCAAATCGACGACCTCCTTGATCAACTCACGGAGGCCAAATACTTCAGTAAGATTGATCTGAAGTCTGGCTACCACCAGGTCTCGATAGAATAGACAGATGTATGGAAGACTGCCTTGAAGTCAAAGGAAGGCCTTTTTGAATGGTTGGTCATTCCCTTTGGTTTGACGAATGCCCCAACTACTTTCATGAGGATGATGGACGATATAAAATGACCATTCAGCAATACTTTTGTAGTGGTGTATCTGGATGACATTCTCATTTACAACAAGACTTGGGCCGAACACTTACAACATATTCAACAGGTTCTGCACACCTTGTGGCAACACAAGCTATACACCAACTTGGAAAAATTCTCCTTCGACATGGACAGGGCCCATTACCTGGGCTACATCATTGATCAACATGGCGTACATGTGGATCCAGCTAACACTTAAGTTATCCATGACTGGTCAGCCCCAACCACACTCACTGAGCTTCGGAGCTTCTTGGGCCTTGCCAATTTCTACCGCAGGTTCGTGTTGGGATTCTCCCATATTGCATGGGCCCTTAGCCAAATAACCAAGGGTGGTGGTAAGGTGAAATTTGTGTGGGGTCAGTCCCAAGAAGAAGCGTTCGATGATTTGAAGCAGCACTTGTGCTCAGCCCCAGTACTTTCACTACCAGACCTGCAAAAACCCTTTGAGATCGAGACAGATGCTTCAGAATATGTTGTGGGCATCGTTCTCACTCAACACGGCCACCCCGTGGCCTATAATAGTGAGACACTATCAGATGCTGTCCTTAAGTACCCTACTTACGACAAAGAAATGTACTCCATTGTGCAAGCCTACGGCCAGTGTATACATTGCAGTCTTGGGAAGGAGACAGTCATCCAGACTAATCATAAGCCACTGCAGTTCATGCAGAGACAAGGAAAATTGTAGAATGACCACCATCAAAAGTGGTCCACATACTTGCAGCAATTCCACCTCAACATCAAGTATAAAACAAAAAGCACCAATCGTGTCGATGATTGCCTCAGTAGACCGCCAATCGCGACACTCACCACAATGCTATACTCTTGCGTCCATGAGACCTCTAGATGGCCCCAACTCTATGAGACAGACCCAGACTTTTCCACCACCTACCAAATGTTGGGGGCAAATGCAATTCTTGATAATTCCCATCTTCAGGATGGGTTGTTGTGTCATTTGAGCCATATCTGTGTTCCATCAAGCGAGCGAGGGAAGCTGATCTGGGAATTCCACTACAGTTGGGTGGCAAGACACTTCGGCGTCGAAAAGACATTGGAAATGCTACAGAAACATTTCTGCTGGCCGAAACTGCGACAGGAGGTCAGCAAGTATATCAGGTCTTGCAGTGCCTACGCTATTGCCAAACCGACCACTAAGAAACATGGCATGTACACCCCTCTTCCTACTCCTGACAGGCCATGGGAATCCATCTCAATGGACTACATGTCGAGTCTCCCATCCACCAAGCAGGTAAATGACTGTGTTTTTGTGGTTGTTGATCGCTTTTCTAAGATGGTGATTTTGGTTTCCTGCAAGAAGAACATCACAACAGAGGCCACTGCCAATCTCTTCTTTGAATGAGTCTGGGTACATTTTGGAATCCCACAAACCATTGTCTCGGATCAAGACAAACAATTTCTCAGCACACTCTGGTCGAGCCTCTAGTCACTGCTGGACACCAAGCTCACCAAATCCACGGCCTTCCACCCCCAGATAGATGGCCAAACCGAGGTCGTAAATTGAATGATTGTGCATATCCTTCACATGTATAATTCAAATAACCCTCGCACATGGGATGAGAGCCTTCCCTATGTCCAACATAGCTACAATCGAGCCCTGCATAGCTCAACCAACCGCAAACCCTTTCAGGTGGGGTTAGGATTCCAACCATTGGGTCCCATAGATGTTGCACTTCTCCTTGCAGTGACCTCGACCGTATTATCTTCTATTCCAACTGAAGCTGACAAATCCACCCGGTTCATTGAGTGGATCCAACACATCCACCAATTCAGGATATCATACAAAATTTTAATGACAAGTACAAACAATGCCATGATCAACATCGGGTGCCACATAAGTTTCAGGTGGGCGACAAAGTTTGGTTGCACTTGTAGAAAGAACGCCTTACAGGACCCCATCAGAAGCTTTTCCCACTCCATTATGGGTTGTACACCAACACCAAGTTCGTGGGGGATAATGCTTTTGACCTCATAATTCCTCATTTCCTTAGCCTACACCCAATGTTCAATGTGGATCTCCTTCGCCCTTATTTCCCACTATTATTGGACACCTCAGAAGTAGCAGAACAACTGACACCAACAGAGGTCAACCCCGACTGCATACAACAACCATCCAATGATTAGATTATGGACACATAGATCAAGGGAAATTGACAACGAAGGATACAACTTTATCGAGTTGTCAAAGCAGGACAACTCCCGCACCAAGGCAAGTGGCTCACTCGAGGCCAAATTTAGCAGAAATTTCCTCATCTGATGGGGGACCTCAATGCAATGGAGACCATTGCTTCCTAAGGAGGGAGGATTGATCTAGGTGGATATCGGTGGCCACCCACCTTTTCCAACTGGCTCAAAACAATTTTCTGGCAATTTTGGTAATTTACTATTTTTAGCAGTTTTCACTTCCGGAGTCATTTTGAGGCCTTAAATGATGTTTTTTTTTTTGGGAAAACAGGTTTTCAATATGCAATCTCATTTAATATTGTCCCTAAATGAATCTCCTCGGCGATACCTTTCCAATGGGCTATCATACGCCCAAAACGAAAATTGTATGCAAAAGTTACGACCCCGGGAAGTTGATGTACTAACTTACCCAAACGGGGCCCACATGACTTTTGGCGTTTCATCTCCTAGGTTTAGGTTTTTCGATGTCTAGGGTTTTTGGAATTCCTTTTTATTGTAAAAATGTATTCAGAGCCTCATTGTAATCATATTCGTGTGAATGAACGCAACCATCACATCTCTTCTCATAGATAAGCCACCACCATTCCAACAAGCTTGTTTCCGCTGCAGTTTACAGTTTCAGCCTATTTCCTTATTGAATAGAAAACTATTTTTGTTGTATCTATGTTATTTTGTGTTAAGCACCTATTAATAATCTGTAGTCATTTTGTTCTGCTCATAAAATCCGGATCAATCAACAAGTTGGGCACCGATTGCTAGCAAGAGCAGTGGTCATCGTGTCGAGCATGAGGTCTAGACGTTGTCCCAGGAAGTTCTGAATATGTGTCTGGTCATCCATTTTTTCCACAGCTCGAAGATGAGATGAAGGTGCTCGTATGCCAATCGAATCAGGGTGGGTAGAGGCAACTCCTTCATCATATCTGCGTCCACTGCATCCACTGCGTCCACTACATCCAAATCCGCATCGTCTGCTTCCATTGTTGGCATTGCAGTCAAAGGAGTTGCCATTTGCCAGCTGGGAGGAATTTATTCTTCCACCACACATTCTCTAGTGCCACATAAATTATCTGGAGAGTGGGCGCTGGGTGGGGCAATTCCTAGGCAAAGGCTAGGCGGAGGGGAAAAGTTCTTGGGAGGGATAATTTCCTTCCTGAATGGGCCACTACCAGGGTCATTGGTGGGAGTTGGGATTGGGGACTGGGTTTGCTGAGGTCGGTTATGGCAGTGGTCGAGATGACTGGTGATTATGAGGGAAAGATGAGAGGGGGGGAGTCGATTGCGCCTGGTGAAGGC
>ML868863.1:5280-25950 GCA_009831015.1 Picea engelmannii | reverse complement strand
TTTATAAAGTGGTTGGTTGCATGTTTATTATTGGGGAAAAAATTCCCATGCTTTTAATAAATGTTTGGTATAATGTTTGAACATATCAAATGTATTGTGTTACTAATATTATTGATGTAATGTTTAATATTTTTACAATCAGGATTTTGATGATGAGCAACATGTCTACCATCTACCGTTGCACCCCACTATGATGTCAAGTCACAAAATTTCTATTAAATGAACACAACATAGAGAGGGAGCATGTCGATCATGGTTGAATCAACCACCTATTCAATTACCACTATGTCCCGAGTCACCAATTCAAAACCTCTACAACAACACAAGTTCTTCGCATGTTGGGAACAAAGGCAATGATATAGACATTGGTATGGATGATTTCGTATGGGATACCCAAGCCATGGAGGGAATATTGTTACATGCATTCCAACAAAATAAAATACAGGATGACATTGATATCATCGATACCTTCTTCGAAAACCTGAAATGTGCTTTCACCACCCCATTCTTTGGACATGGGTCAGGGCCTACTCAACTAGGGACAAAAATGTTACTGTACAACTTGAAAACAATGTATGGTATGTCAGGCATGTGTTTCTTGACATTTTTGAAGTAACTAACCATTAAGTGGACCCTAATTTTTTAAGCAATATTGTCACACAATGAAGGAAGAAAATGGTTGATTTTATGCATGCTTAATGATAGTGTACATTTTTATTTCCCACTAATTTCAGGTTACTCTAAGATAAGGTACTTCCTTGAGATAATTCATTGCCTGATAGATGCGCAGAGGTAAAGAAAATGTTGAAAATATCGGGTGTTGAGTACATATCATACCACACATGTTTGAATGCTTGGATTATGTACAAGAAAAAATATGCAGACAAAGAGATATGTCCAGAATGTGGGAATGACAGGCACCAAAAATAAATAAACAAGGGTAAGGAACATGGTCATGCTCGTAAGATATGGAGGTACATGCCTATAATTCCAAGGATTCAAAGGCTCTTTTGTTACAAATAATTACTCGTGTTGGAGGAGTGGTATGTATCACATAGAAGTGAGCTAGGAGTTATGAGAATCCCAACAGATTCAATAGACATGAAGCATATAGAGGAAACATGGCCCGATAAAAAGGATGAATTACATGGCCTATGATTGAGCATAGCTATGGGTGGAATTAACCTGTATTCCCTCCAAAACACCAACTATGGAATATTCCATATATAAAATAATATGCAGAACATAAATAATTAGCTAGAAATGGTAGATAAACAACGATATAACCAGGACAACACCATAATAATATCAAAATAATACCAGAATAACACCATAAAGAGCACTTTGATTACTAAGAGCAATGTTCCTTGGAATATTCCAGATATAAAATAGTATGAAGAACATAAATAATTAGCTAGAAATGGCAGATAAACAATGATATAACCAGAATAACACCACAATAATACCAAAACAATACCAGAATAACACCAAAAAAATCACTTTGATTACTGAGAGAAATTTTCACTTGCCTCTTTGAGGGGGAAACCTCCAGAAGAGAAGAGATCTATTACAATAATATCCAAGACAAAAATTCTCATACCCTCTACCCCTATTTATACTAAATATGTCTATCCAAAAGAACAATCTAGATGAAGATCCTTCTAGAAGAGGAAGATTCTATTAGGTATTCTTACATTTGACTTATTCTTCCTTATTGTTAGGCCTTATTAATATTGACCTTTATTACATGGAAATATATTATTCTACGTGAGGGGTTAGGTCCCTAACATGACCTCCCCCTTAAAAACAGTCTTGTCCTCAAGGCTTGAGATGAGGAAATTATTGCAGAATGTTAGTTGGTTCCCAAGTGGCGTTTGCTGGAGTTGTATCTTTCCATTGGACTAACACTTCCTTGATGGTGCACTGACGTAGATGATGCTCACGCTGGTCCAAAATGCTTGTGGTTGTAGCCAAATGGACCCTTCTTCTTCCAACTCAGGAAGAATAGTTTGAGTTTAGCACTTAGTTCCAATCACCTTCTTTAAGAAGGAAACATGAAAAAAAAGATGGAGCTTAGAATGAATGGGAAAAGCTAATTGATAGGCCACCTATCCCACATTCTTGAGAATGACATAAGGACCATAAAATTTGGGCGCCAATTTTTGACAATGGTCATCCTTGAGGGAATTTTTCTTGTAAGGTTGCAGTCGAAGAAACAAATGATCTCCTTATGCAAATTGACATTCAGAGCGAACTTGATCTTATTTTTGCTTCATGCGATTCTGGGCCATGACCAAATTCTCTTTGAGGGTACAAAGAGTATCCTCTCAAAATGTAATCAGTTTTTCAACTTCTTGGACCTTCGAGACACCTGGAAAGTATGAGAGAACTGAAGGTGGATTTTATCCATATACCACTTCAAAATGAGTCATGTGTGTAGTTGTATGGTAAGAAGTGTTGTACCACCATTCAACTAGTGGTAACCATTGAGCCCGCTGATTTTTCCTTTCCGATGAAAAACACCTCAAATATGTTTCCAAACATTTGTTGACAACTTCAGTTTGACCATCAGTCTGGGGATGATAAGCTGTGATGAGATACAATTGGGTACATTGTAGCTTGAACAGTTCTTGCCAAAAATTGCTGGTGAAAGTTGGGTCATGATAAAAAACAATAGAAAGAGGCATGCCATGAAACTTGAAGACCTAATCCATGAAAATTCGAGCCACAATGGAGGCTATAATTGGGTGTTGAAGAGCACATAAATGAGCATACCTGGAAAGACGATCAACTACCGCCATGATGACTGATTTATTTCCCAATTTAGGCAAGCCTACAATAAAATCCATAGAGATATCCCTCCAAATAGTAGGTGGAATCGAAAGCGGTTGTAGTGTGCCTAGAGCTTTGATTGTTTCACCCTTGTTGCATTGAAAAACCTCACATTCGGCCAAAAAATTGTGAATATCTCATTTCATACCATCCCAGAAAAAAGAACGTTTGACCCAGTCATAGGTTTTGGTAAACCTTGAGTGCCCAGCAGTGGGTGTAGCATGAAGCTCATAAAGTACCGTGGATTTAAGTTTTGACTATTTACTTAAATACAAACGACCTTTGTATCAAAGCTCATCATTGAGCCAAGAGTACCCTAGGGAAACTGGATAATTGGCTTGCAATTGGTGTATCAGATGCGAATTTTTGAGATCATGTAGCCATTCCTAGCGAACAACTTGGAGCCAATATGGTACAATGAAGGAGAGATAAAAAAGGGACCCTTCATATTCATATTTTCTAGAATGTCCATCAACAACAATGAAGGAGAGATAAAAAAGGGACCCTTCATCTTCATATTTTCTAGAAAGTGCATCAACAACCACATTGTTTTTTCCTTTCTTGTAAATGATCTCATAATCTTATCCAAAGAGCTTAGTCACCCATTTTTGTTTCTCTAGGGAGGAAAGGCGTTGTTCCAGAAAATACTTGAGGCTTTGATGATCTGTCTTAATTTGGAAGCGTTTCCCTAATAGATAAGGGCGCCAAAGATCCACGACATGCAGAATAGCCAACATTTCCTTTTTATAGATTGATTTTCCCAAATGTCACTTTGATAGTTGTTTGCTGGTAAAGGCCAAAGGCCAACCCTCTTCATAAGGACTGCTCCAATTCCTTTCTCAGAAGCATCACATTCCAGGACAAAGGTCTTTGTGAAATCAAGAAGGGCCATGACTAGAGTGGTGCACATGGCCATCTTAAAGGTTTGAAAAGCCTAAGCAATTGTTGGAGTCTAAGTGAAAGAATTCTTTTTAAGGAGAGCAGTAAGAGGTGCCACAATTTTTCCATAATTCTTAACAAACTCGCAATAATAACCCGTTAAACCCAAAAATCCACACAATATTTTGATAGTCTTTGGGTGAGGCCAATATTGCATAGCTTCAATCTTTTTAGGATCCACCCTAACACCGACCTTTCCAACAAGATGACCCAAGTACTCATCTTCTAAGGCAAAAAAATCACATTTAGATTGTTTGAGAAAAAGTTGGTGCTAAGAGAGTAGATGGAGAACTCGATCCACATGAAGAATATTGGTTGTCCAGGTTTGACTATAGATGAGGATATCATCAAAGAAAAATAAGAAAAAATGACAGAGAAAAGGATGGAAGACATGATTCATGAGGCTTTGGAAAGTGGAGGGAGCATTACACAAGCCAAAGGGCATGACCAAAAACTCATAGTGGCCCTCATGAGTTCTAAATTTATTCTTAGGAATGTCTTCCTCATTCATACGTATCTGGTGGTAGCCTGAACGAAGATCAAGTTTAGTAAAGAACTAGGAGCCACTCAATTCATCCAAGAGGTCATCAATGACAGGAATGGGAAATTTTTCCTTAATGGTGAGTTTGTTGAGGGCACGAAATTCAGGACGCATGCACCAAGAACCTTCTTTATTAAGGACCATGACCACAGGAGAAGAGTAGGGGCTCGTACAAGGGAAGATAACACCTACGTTGAGCAATTCTTGAACACTTTTCTCAATTTCATTTTTCTGGGAAAAGGGATGATGATAGGGACATATATTGGGAGGAAGGATCTTGGGGACAATGGGAATGGAATGATCATGAACACCATGGGAAGGAGGGAGTCCCTAGGGAGTGGAAAAACCACTTGATGTTTAGAGAGGATGGATTGGAGGTTCGATGACAAGAGGGTGTCTTGGTGGATTGAATGGCATGGAGTTGTGCAATAATGCTAGAATGACCTTTTTTGAGCAGATTTTCCATGCGATGGGAACTGATGATCTCCAAGGAACTGGCGGTGATGCCTTGGAACTTATATTTTTGGACCTCCTGGTCAAATGGCATGGTTAATTCCTTAAAATCCATGAGAATGGGACCCAAAGTCCTTAGCCATTCCGCACCCAACACAATGTCACAACCACCCATGTTGATAGCAAACATATGAGATTTCATGTGGTATTGACCAATTTGGAGATGAACATTTTCACAACGCCCTCCACATTTCATGGACCCTCCATTGGAAATCATGATTTGAAAATTATTGACGATAAAGATATAGCAATTAGTTTCTTGGGAAATGCAACGATGAATAAAATTATGGGTTCTTCCACTATCAAAAAGAATGATGACCTTCCAATGCTTAATGTAACCAATTAGCTTGAGGGTTTGGTGAGGAGAGAATCTAGTGAGAAAATTTAGGGAAATGATTGGTTCTACTCTGGGAGGATCTGAGGGAGGGTTCATGTCAGTGGGTTTAGGTGACATGGCCACAAGGAGAGACTCAACATCGTCTTCTGAAACATCCTCTGAGATGGCCATAAAAAGATTTTGTTCCTTACACTTGTGCCCAGGAAAATATTTTTCATCACAATTATAACAAAGGCCTTTGAGTTGGCGTTCAACCATTTCTTCCCTAGTTAATTTCTAGCTCTTTAGTGGAGTAGAAGGAGGAGTGAGAGTGACTGGTTTAGTGTGAGGAATAAAGGAGGGTTTCTGGTTTTGAGAGGAGACAACTTGTTGTGCTTTCTTATCTATTTTAGTAGCATCCACCCAACTCTGAGGCTGAGCCATGAGGACATGGGAACAAATCTCATCCTTGAGGCCACTAATAAAACATTCTAAAAAAAAAGCATCAGACATGCCCTTTGTACAGAAAACCAATCACTCAAAAGTGGCTATAAAGTCTTCCACTGTGCCAAATTGTTTCAACTTTTTCAAATAGCCTAAATCGTTGGTGTTAGTGTCAAAGCATTCATAAATATCTTCCACAAAGTGTGTCCAAGCTACATACCCTTGGAGGACATTCTTTCTCCATTGCCACCACTTCCAACATTCTTGATCTAGATGGAGAACACCATACTAGAGTTTGTCCAACTCATCTGTAATGCCATACAAAGAGAAATAATTTTCCATTTGAGTTACCCATCCAGTGGGATCCGAGCCATCAAATTTGGTCACATCCACACGCCGAAGGTATAGGTCATGTTGAAAGTGATGGGGCTAAAAATTTTAGGAATGAGAGGAAGTTTCACCTTTGGTTTGCAAAGGTGGGTCAGATGAGGGAAGATCTGTAGGGATATGCAGCTTGGCACAGACCATCGTAGTGAAGGAGACAAACTGGGTATTGAAGGATTCAAGATGGGTAGAAAGGTCTTGTTTGAGGTCCTCTATTTTGGTGTTGATGGAGGAATGCATGTTTTTATTGACAGTGGAAACATTGGCACTGAGTTGTCTCACTTCTTGTTGGGTTTTTATGAAATTATAATGCAAGGAATTAAAGCAAGCTTCCAAGTATTGGCTACAGGTGTGGGCCATGATGAATAGGGAACATAAAAAGGGGTGGGTGGGACCACACAAAAAATGGGTTATGGGTGAAGTGTATCACAATGATCAGGGAGACAAGTGGAATCCAATGGGGTAAAGTCCAAATAAGGGTGTTATAAGAGGGTTGGGTCCATGAGAATTTTTTTTGTCTGAAAAATGATAGGTATGATTACGATAAGAGTGAAGAGAGGAATCCAACGGGATAGGTCTCAAATAATGGTGGAAACATGATCTAGACTTTTGTTTTTTACTCCTATGGAGTTATACTTCGATCTGAAGAATTTTGTAGTGACAAAATGCCCAAATGCTTAACAAGAAGAAATGTGTAGTAATTTCGTAGCCTGAATGCAGGAGACACTATTGAGTGACAAAATATCTTGTCTGTTATGTTTTTGTTTTTGTCCCAAGGTTTAGGGTATTCAATGGTTCCACAAAAAAGGGTTTTCCCTATGCTATAGCTCTCTGATATACGTGCGGGGTCCAACAGTAGTACTCGACCCAATATCTCAGGGCACCAACTAAGGAGGCTAGAACATGCCCTTAGCCTTACTACTCGACTACCCAGGTACTAGAAAGTATCTTCCTGAGTGATGTTCATGGTGACACTATAGAAGTCAGGTGGTCGATTGGTTTATCTATGCATGGCTTCATGAGATCTAGGTCGATCTGTTTACAAGTGTTGTTTGATGTGCTACCACTCGAAGGGGTACCAACAAGGGTTACAAGGGTGGCCAACATATGTGCGCTTAAGTACCACTTGTATTTCCTGAGTGTATGAATCTTGGACCATGGGTTTATGCGCGTAACAACAAATCTTTGTAGCTTAAAGATGTTGGAATACGTTTCTACCCTGAAAAAAAAAATTAACCCACAATTTTCAGCCGAGGAAGGCACTTTGATACCACTTGGAATATTCAATATATAAAATAGTATGTAGAACAAAAATAATTAGCTAGAAATGGAAGATAAACAATGATATAAATAGAACAACACCATAATAATACCAAAATAATACCAGAATAACACCAGAAAGAGCACTTTGATTACTGAGAGAAATGTTCCTTGGAATATTCTAGATATAAAATAGTATGCAGAACAAAAATAATTAGCTAGAAATGGCAGATAAACAACGATATAACCAGAACAACACCACAATAATACCAAAATAATACCAGAATAATACTAGAATAACACCAGAATGAGCACTTTGATTACTGAGAGCAATGTTCACTTTCCTCTTCGAGGGGGAAACCTCTAGCAGAGCAGAGCTCTATTACAATAATATCCAATACAAAACTTATCATACCCTCTACTCCTATTTATACTAAATATATCTATCCAAAAGAACAATCTAGAGGAAGATCCTTCTAGAAGCGAAAGATTCTATTAGGTCTTCTTACATTTGACTTATTCTTCCTTATTGCTAGGCCTTATTAATCTTGACCTTTATTACATGGAAATATATTATTCTACCTACGTGAGGGGTTAGGTTCCTAACAAACTATTCTTTTTCTCCAGTGGTAGTGACCAATAAAAATATCCCTTCATGGTTTTTTGTGAAGAATGAACATCTTATGTTGGCTCTTATAGTCCCAAGTAGAAGACAAGTGAAGAGAATGGATGTCTACCTCCAACCATTGATCGATGAATTTAAGCAATTATGAGAAGGGATACATGTATATGATGTATCGATACCCATGGAAATGGAGAGGTCTTTTACATTGTATGGCATATGTACGTACACCACTCACGATTATCCAGGACTAGGAGTTTTCTTTGGTAAGTATGTTACTTGATTTTTTTATATATGTAATTTTATTAGACATACTTAATTTGGTTCGATTATATTTAATTTTAACACTAACATATTCTGTATATAATAACATTGCATGTCTTGTAACAAAAGGGTATCATGGATGTGAATTTTGTGGACCTTCTATAAAGGCTAAGTGGTCCAAACACCTACAAAAGTCGGTGTACAACTGCTCGAGGTTTTCCTCCTAGAAGACCACCCTCATAGAAGAGTTTCATACGCTTTCAATGGTAAATCAAAGAGAACCCAAAGACTTGAAATAATGACATTGTTAGATTGGATTAGGGCATATGACAGAGAGAAAGAGAAGGAAATGGAAGAATTGTTTGATTCAAATGGGGAACCTATGTTTAATGATCCTAAAGTTTTTGGCACCTATGTTAAGAAAATTCTCATTGATATGAAAAGGAAATATGTATTTTATGAGCTTCCATATCAAGAGCAACTTAATATTGGCCACTTGCTAGATCCCATGTATATATTAAAAAAAAAATAATCTTCTTTATGGTGGCACATATCATCGAATAAAAGTGACACATTGGTTGTTAAGAGAGATTGTATTGCTTCAAATACTAAAAAGAGACATTGGACAAGAAAATAAAGTAGACAAAAGGTTGGTTCCTCTTGGTCTTTTAAAGAACGTGACGTCCCATAGATTTTAAAGAATGATGATCTTTCTATGGTGAAGGATGTTATATTGGGTGTGAAGGCACCTTATTTATATGGCTCAAATCTATGATGTTGCTTCACTATAGAAGGGAATTTGTCAAGGTTGAAATCACATGACCATCTGAACCTTCTAAGGGTGTGTATGTTGAATACATAATTTTTCTTCTTTAGTGTCGATAAAAATATGCTACGCACTTGCATTTTTATGGAAATTAACGATGTATGTGTCTATTTTGTAGTGTCATTATCCTTTTATCATGCATGGTTGTGTGAACTATGACTTCCCCCAAGACCTGTGATGTGTCATATCGAAATTATCTGCATTTGTACGTTGGATCACATCAAAGGAGATTCATCTAGAGATCATTCCATGGTGACATTGAAAGATATTTGAGATTGTTTGTATGCTTGATAAGAAACTTCTCATGAGTTTTATGGATTTTCAAGTCCATATGAACTAATTCACCTACCTGATGAGGTTGAATTAGATGGGGTGCTCCCATGTCATTGGAATTTCGTCTTAGAGAGATACATGAAAAAAGTGAAGTTATTTGTTCGACAAAGGGAAAAACCAGAGGGCTCTATGGTAGAGGGATACATAGCATATGATTCATTCTATTATGCCAATGAATACATCAAGCAAATTGATGACACACTAGTAGCAGTGGTTTGGGATGATCAACAAGATGATGACAAAGGGAAGGGGAGCTACTCAAAATGAATAGAAAAAGGTGCTTGATAAGGAGTAAGTCACTTATATTTAATTATATTTATATAGAGAAAATGTTTACACTAAAATTGATAATATATATTTGATCTCATACTATTTGTTTTTGAATTCTTTTATACATCAACATATTTATAAATTGATGTCATCAATAAATTATTTCTTTACAATGTGGAGACAACATGACGATGGGTCACATTGTATGAAGAGAAAAGAAGTAAATGGGATAGTGACAAGAAACATTTAGACAGTTGAACGGTAGAAGTGTGCCTTATCTTGATAATTTAAAAGAAAATATGCCAAAAATTTGTCCCAATAGTTGGTTGGCTGACTAGATAAAAGATAAATATGTTGTGTCTGGTCATAACCCATGTGGAGGAGAGTTGGATGCACTAAACATATGGATTGGGTGCAAAAAATCTATAATAACCTCTCTAAGTACCACATTCAATTTATAATATTGCACATTTGAATTGTAGCATGTATTATGTTTTTATTAATGCTCGGGTTATTAGACATATTCCACCATCCTTTGTTCTAATTTTTATAGGTGCATTTGTTCCAATCTATGTGGGAATATGGACATCATTTTCACACTGAGGATGTCAATGATGGACATATCACACAATATTGTGGATTGGAGGTTGAGTTCAACCAATCTAGTCATGCTAGCCACTGCGATTAAAACCTAATAGAGGGGAAGTTAGGTTACATTCAAAATATACAAGAGATCATGCAAGGGGACTTCTCTTATTTTCAATGTGTTATTTTTAGTTGCAAGTGGTGGGATACCTTCCATCAGATAAATTTAAAGGAATATCATGATAGTGGACCAATATGTATGAACTCTAAAAAACTGTGGGTTGAAACTAAGAAGCACCTTATGTTTTTTCAAAACATTGCAACCACGTGTTTTTTTACCTAGATGTCTTGGATGGGGATTGGTGGTTTGTACTGGGATATTACCCAAGATCAACACATATTTTTGAGAACAACAATGTTATAATGTCAATCAAGGAAGATAATCAGGGTGATGACAACAAAGAGTGATATGTAAATGTTTTGTTTCAACATTTATATTGTGGATGCGTTATTTTATTATGTGTATCTATAATTGACAAATTCTATTTTTTTTCTTCATTTTATAATATTGGATATGAAAATTTAACAGCCCTTTACAACCACCATATTGAAAATACATTAAATAGTACAATCTAAAATGTGGTTTGGATATGCCCCCGAGGTGTAGAATAGTCGGTGATGGAGTGCACTATTAAGACACTCCGTTATGTGAAGTCATTGGTTTGAAACCCTTGACTAGCCTTGTGTGTCACACGAGGGGCCGTGTTGGCATGCCTAGGGTTATAGTGGTAGCAATTAGATAACATGACCATGTCTCATGTGAGTATGTACTCGACTAGTTGTTGATTTCCCCAGTAAAACAAAATGTGGTTTTGATATATTTTTATTATCATATCTATTGTTTATTATAACAAATGTGTGTTGTATTGTATTAACATATGTTTATGTTAACCTTTGAATTACTAAGAATTAATTGAGATATCACAAATTTGATGATGTAATCATATAATAACGTAATAAAGCTTTATTTTAATGTATATTTTATTTTTGAAAAATGAGATAATAAAAAATCAAACCTCAATTTTTTTATTGTTTGGAAAAATTTAAAATTCAAATAAATATATACTTATTTCGATGGAACTTCTAGGGGCAATTTCAACAAAATAACTTCTTGTAACATCTATGAGTTCTGAAATCACACTTGTGGTGTTGGCATTGCCAACTTTGATGGCATTCCCAACATTAACTAGTACAACTATCATGGAGTTTACCTATTCCACTCCATCATTTAGTTTTCTAAACATATAAACTTATATTAGTCATTCTTTTTACATTCTCATTGAAATAAGTGTCAATATAGGAAGGAAATGGAAATTTTAAAAGAGTATTTTTCTAGAGCCTAGTAGCAATGAAGGAAAATTTTAAGGATCCATACTTATCTAAAAGTATAGAAACATTTTCCAATTTTACTAATTCTTAAAATACTATTTGGTGATATTCTTGTAAAAGTATTTTGGTTTTTAAGTATTTGTATATTTTTTAGAAAATATTGACAACTTTTAGAGTAAAATAATTTTATTCCATAGAATTTGGGTGAATAATTTAAAAAAATAGAAATTAGCAAATTGTTTTTAGAAGAAAGCAAGACAAAACATGAACTTTAGCCTCTAAAGTTATCCCTAACCATAATCCAACCCTAGAAATCTTGTATATACATTGTTACCATGAAAGACAAAGATTGAAATTCATTATTATTAATGATTTAGTTTTCATATTTAATACTTTAAATTTAATTAATTATAATTTTTAAATAATAAAAAACACAAAATATAAATATTATCAATTTAATGAACAATAATGATAACTTTATCATTAAAATAGATGGAAAAATAGCATTTCATAGGAGTAATTATTCAAATTATTTTTTTAATTCATTAACCAAATCCAATATTTGCATACATTTTAATCCAATATTTTGTAATCTTTGAATAATAAAAATTAAAAAATTAGCATTATTATTACATCATTATTACTATTATTAATGAATAATTATATTATAATGTTATTATTAAAATATATGAAAAAGACATAATTATTCAAATCACAAACATTTCACTCATAATATTTATGTATTTTTGTTGTTAAACATGTTTAATCAACATATTGTATTTTGTTGGACAACAAACAATTCACCTTGAAAAAGAGTTAAACATTAGATGACATTAATGGTTATAAGTTTTTGCAGTCACAATCCAAATTAAATCATTTCATAAAAATAAAGTTGAGCATTATATGACAATTGTAAATTTTAAATGAGCGTTACATCTCAAATTTAATTAAAAAAGAAGAAGAAGAAATCATCAATAATGTTAATCAATAGTATACTCATAATACATTTTATAAATCAAACAACAACATCAAGATGATATAAAGCAACATAATATACAAGAGTTATATATATATGTGTGTGTGTGTGTGTGTGTGTGTGTGTGTGTGTGTGTGAAATACACATGTAATCAAAATCAATAAATATGGCATATATACATCTTAAGTCAAATATAAAACAATCAATATATATGTCAAATATACCACTACTAGCTAGGTCCACCACTAGACCCGAAGGCATCAATGCCTTTACTACCAGAGGTAGAAGCCAGTGTATCGGTACCTATGTAAAACATTAATGACGAAAGTGTACTCTCATATGTATTTCCATTAGAATAAATCTCTACATCACCAGATGCAAACATACTATCCACAACATCATTAGTTTGTGACACATGTGGAGGAGGAGGAGGATCGGTGGATGGTGACACATGTGGAGGAGAGGTAGGAGGATCAGTGGATGGTGATAAAAGTGGAGGAGGAGAAGGAGGATTGATGTATGATGGAACATGTGGAGGAGAAGCATGAGGATTGGTGAATGGTGAAACAAGTGGAGGAGGAGGAGGATGGTGACATGTGTGGAGGAGAAGCAGGAGGAGGAGGAGAACCAAGTGGTGCAGAGGATGTGGGTCAGTCTGGTGATGAGCTAGATGGAGGAATCATGAGAAATAACTATCAACCTCTTGATGAGGTTCAGGGCACGGAAAAAATGATTCATTAGTGATTTCATGTCATGGGTTATGGTCACCCATATCATAGCTAGCTCTGGTAAATGTAACATATCTTGAATTGGTACTGGTACCACTCCATTCCTAACCATCAAACCACATATGTGATCCACCACCTCTTTCCGGACTCTTCAATCTGACATGTGTGGCATGTTGGGTTTATCTCCTAGAAGCTACTATGTTGCCTCCTTCATATCCTCATCTTGTTGGGGAGGCTCATCCCCAACATATGTTCCAATATCTGTAAAACAATAGATAATAATCAGATAATTGAAACAAAATGTTACAATAAATTACATGTGCCTTAAATAAGACATAAAAATATACAACCAAATTTATCAAAACATAATGATAATATTACCTTTCTGATTTGGTGGCTCAAATGTTGTAAATATGATGTTTGGAAATCCTCTCCAATCCATTTCAGTGTACAAGTATTGTACAATATCGAGGACAATATTGTCCTCTTCAAACAAAAAATCGCATGCCTCCCTATCGGCTGGAGTACATGGCCACTCTAGTTGGCCCCTCTTGGGAAACAACTCCCCCCACATGCACATATGCACATCAATCATAGACCTAGGAGCTAAGTAGGGTACTCCTAGTTGAGTGGCATGAAAGTTCTCAAGAAAACATGTAAAAAACTTTAATGCGAAAGGGAAGAATATCCTTCCACCTAAAACTGCACGACAACGATCCAATGAAAAACAAAACCGTCTCAAAACATTTTTGTCCACTTAATCAATTGGGGCCTCTGCACTAAACTATCTACATAATACATCAAAGGGAAACTAATACATTTGCCATCAGAGGTAAAGTGTGGAAATTCCATGAGAATAAGACACAAGAACCTAACCTCTTCTATATAAAATGAATCCATCCACATTTGACCACCAACAACCTAGAATCTTGAAGTGGAAACAATGGAAAACCTGACATATATTTTCACATATGCCAGTTGGGTCTCTCCTGCAATACCAGATGGTAGATCAGGGAGCTAGGGACAAACATCCCCCCTCCTAGACAACCCATTGATGAAATAACCATCCTCCTCTATGGGTTGATACTACATATTGAGACCAACCCTGAATGCATGTCGAGCATGATCCCAATGACAGATCAACTATAGTAAAAATGGAGAGTTCCCCCTGAGGGATGTACTCTCCTCATAAAATTCAAGGAGGCAAACATCCCTTAAAAGGGAACATGTCTAAGGTGTAATAGGGAAAGGAATCCTCTCCCTCTCCCTCTCTTAGGACTCCCACTCACATAAAAAAGTGTATGTTTTGACCTGATGTTGTTGTTTCTCCTCCTCCTCTCGTCATCGTCATTTTCTACGATTCACAAATCTTTTAGGCACACACACACACATATAATGATTTGAAATTATAAAACACACATATATAAATAAATTTTATTTATTCAATTGGGTTTATCTCGAGTAGTTTTTTTTTAGGGGTGTTTTCCCCCCACCCAGGTTCAATTCCCGCAAGTGACACGATGAGCTCTTAAATGAGCACACTATTGAAAAAGCCTCGGCTTTCTACAAAAAATAGTTTACCCTTGGTACCATCCTTGAAATGAGGGGAAGTTCCCGGTCAATTTCCCCAGGAAGTATTCCAAGGAAAAATAAATAAATTGTATTTAATAAAAACTAAAATTAATTTATTTTTGAAAAACAATGTGGAAAAGAAACCGGTGCACCAAAAATAGTAACTACACACTGAATTGATGCTTTATATAAAAAACAAAGAACCTCTAGGTGGTTTTGTTTGTATAACGCACCAGTGATCCATGGTTATTGGATCATCGAAAAATATTTTAGTAGTGCATTGTGTTCTATACCACACTGGGAATGGGGCATCCCACAAGGCACACCACTTTGTAATTTTAATTTTGATCTAAACTAGGCGGTGTGATTGGATATACATAACACACTGGTGCTCCCTGATGCTTGCAACACCGGTATGTCATTAGTGACGAGATGATATTCATGGCACCAATAATGGGGCATCCTCTTGGAAGCATCGATTTACTAATTTTTAAATGTTTCATGCAGTGTCGTGCTATGCACGACACCAATGAATTTACTATATTGGAACACACTAGTAATGGGGCGTCCCATAAGACGCACCTCTATGATAAATTGTGAAATATTCATCCCGATTCCACGATTTACATCACTGGTGTGTTTGTTGGACTTCAGGGCACCACTGGGATAAATTGTTTTGTTGGAAATTAGGCGGTGTGATGTGTTAATTGGAATGCATCAGTGCTCTGGTGTTCTTGGAGCACATACGTTTTCTTTATCAATGTGTTGTACTATATAACAAATTGAAAATAGGGCATCCAATGAGACGCATCGCTATGCCAAGATGTTAAATATTTGTGCTAGTGCAGTTCTTTAATTAGAACCAATGCGTTTTGTGAACCTTGACGCATTGCTACAATAAATTTTATTTGTTGAAAATTGGGCAGTGTGGTTGGTTAAAGGGAATGCACTAGGGATCCACTCTTATTGGAGCACAAAATAGTTTTGTGTGGTGCATTATATTTTGGGACACACCGGTAATAGGGTGTCCCCTATGACACACTACTATGTTGAATTATTATATAATCGTCCTAGGGCTATGTTATTTACAACACTAGTGCATTTGGTTAAATTTAGTGCATAGCTAGGCTAATTGTTTTGATGGAAAATCGATGGTGCTATTTATTAATGTTAACGCACTAGTCCTCCAGTTTTCTCAGAGCACAGACATGTTGTTTTAGCAGTGTGTTGTGTTTTATACCTCATCGAGGATGGGGTGTCACATAAAACGCATCCCTATGGTTATTTTTAAAGTTTGTCGTAGCTGCTTTATGTGAATAACACCGACGCATATGTTTATAGTTTATGAACCATTAATGGCGCTTCCTGTATATTTACACACAGGACACACCTCTTCGAGGCAAGCCAAAGTATTCAAACGCACCGCGTAAAATTGGAAACAATAAAAAAATGACAAAATTTCAAGCCAATTTCAAATTTTAATCCAATGAAAATGAAAATGGGAAGGTAATAAACTATTTATGTGGGATATTTTGTCCCAATGATGTATGGTTCCACTATTGAAAAGAAATGAGAATTCACAATATTTTCCAAATTTTGGAAATGTTTGGAATCTACTAGTGGAGTTGTCGAAGTCATTGTAGAACACTGCAAATGGGGTGGTCTTGGAAGAAGAGTGAGCATAGATTCTTTTCAAAGAGTTTTGAAGCACAAAATGAAGTGTAATAATGAAAACCGGTTTGGTAATTTTTATTTTATTTTACCCTACCTCGGTGTGCCAAACAACAGGGATACACATTGAGTCGTAATGTTCAACAACATCAGGGTGCTTTGTTCAGTGCTTGTATGCTTTTATTATAATGGGTAATGATTCAAATGAATACTTAATCATTAGGGAATTGTATAAATGTGTGCACTGGGGCATATGTACGTTATAGGCACACCGGTAAAAAATCCCCTACAAAAATATTTAGATGCCACCTCCACTAACAACCTTCGCTATAAACAGAGAAGGGATAAATTTTTCAGGAAGGTTCCATAAAAACATATGCTACAAGGTTTTCTCCTTGTAGTGATAAACTTGAGGGAAATGTTCTATTTTTTATAAGCCCTATAAAGAAAATCCTTGGCATCTAGAGCTTTGACTAGTTTCCTTGACACTATGAACTTCCCACTAGTATCCAACAACATATCATGCATGTTTATTAATATTTTTCACTTCATTTGTAAGCTTCGGTATATCGATTCCCTGCTAATATCCCCTGAAGCAGATGAAGCTCATCCATAACCACAAAAATAACCCCAAAAAAAAATCATCCAAACAGAGCCAAACAAAATCCATGGAAGAAGAGAAAGAAGACGGAAAGTAAATGAGAAAGGGCTAGCCCTTAAATTGGCATTGAATAAAACACCCCCTACACCTTGCCTTCACTCACCCATGAAAGGAAATATAATCGAAATCATATGGAAAATGAAGAAATAAGAGACAATTCCATGAGAATTCAAAATTTTATCTTTAGTTACATGGAGTTTGTAGGAGAAAGACACCTCATAGAGTATCTCTTATATGTAGAACAAGGTTGTAACTAGATCTCCAATCTAGTAGGTATTGTTTTTGTTGAATCTTATTTAAGTTATTTATAAAAATATACCCAAGCACCTCTAGGCATGATTGAAATGTAAGAAACAATCAAAATATCTTTGTTGATCACTTGATAAAAAAATGGGTCATTATATAATTTATCATATGTTTTGATACTAAGTGGAAATATTCGAGCCATATATTTGTAGGGTCCATTTTAGGGGTAGATCCTATTTTGGTGATTTTGAATCCTGAAACGTTTGGGGCATGTTTTAGGCATTAAAATTTAAAAATGAAGTTCACATCCCTTCCACATTGTTCATCTAGAGATTTAGAATGGTTCTAATATCACCTCAATGTAAGTTTGTATGGGGGTGTTATACTTATCACAAGTTATGCTTTCACCATAATATTGAGTGGATGGTACATCATCTTCCATTACTCAAAGATGTGGAGTTAGTTATGTGTGGGATTTTAATATGATCTTAGAGGATCCAAAATCCCAACCCTAATTAGGAGTTAAGGAATATACAAGCCCTAATTCTAACCTTAAACGACTATTAGAACATGTTAAACACTAAGGTGCTAGGAAAGGAAGGAGTTACAATCCTATTGTATGAATTTTTTGTTCCATAATTTAGCAAAGAAAATGAGTGGGATATTGTGAGTAGAAAAACGAAGTAGAAGACCCTATAACTACCATTCAGCCCAAAGAGTCTATTGCAACTCCATGTGATTCCATCATTCTTTATATTTACATTTTATATATGAGTAGAAAAGATTAAGGCATAGTCCTCACCTTTTGGTTGGGTTTCTTAGGGTACATCTTATGTTCATTGTGTGGATGGTGTGGTCATTTTATTTGTTTAGCTTATCTTATTATATTCTTAATTTATTTCAATGTTTTGAGCACTAATATTGTAATATTAAATTTTACGTATAAATAAGTAAACACCACATAATAGATGATAACCTTGCAATAAATTTTAAGATATGTTGTGAGGAATTGTCCAATGGAATATCCATGGTAGTTTGCATCTCATATTGGTATCAAAACAATGTTTATTTAGGGTTTTTTGGGATATTGTTGGGTCTAGAAATTAGTTTAAAGAAAAAGTTCTCAAACCTTAGCCATGAACCACGACGAATGAGCATAGTAGCAATCCAAGTGATGAATCAGAAAAGAGAGCCAAAAAAATGGAAGCACAAGTCTCTAACATCTCTCACAATATGGAAATAATAATGTAATCTTTGGAGAGTAAGTTTAGGCCTTTTCAGGAATTTGGAAGTGCTAATTCAAATTCTAGGTCTAATGCGAAATTTGAAGATAAAGAAGAACCAGAGAAGGAGCTAGAAAAGGAGCTAAGAAAGAAAAACCAAGTTCCAATTTCACATCATCCCATTCTCTATTCAAAGTAGAAGTGAAAGTGGACACCAAACCCTATCAAGGTGAGATTGATGTTGTCAAGTTAAATCAATGGTTGCAGCAATTAGAAGTCTATTTCATTATGCATAACAAAAAAGGAGAGAAACATATATCATTTTCGTGATTGAAGTTAGTGGGCCATGCCCAAACTTGGTGGAAATGTAACATACCTAACCTCCTTTATAGTACTATAGAGGGGATAGGGTACATAAGGAAAATGAATTAGACTTCTAGTATTGCTTTGATTCTAGTTTGTAACATACCAAAACCCACCTCCCTTGTCTGTTGAGGCATATACTTCCAAATTTCATCTTCTTATCTAAATTGGGAAATATGATTTGTGACTCTATTTAACATAAACAACACCATGGATGATTATTACACACACATACACATATTAAACCAACTTTTGTATTGGAAACAACATCCATGTACAACAATTACACAAATTACAATAACCAATAATTAACCATTTAAATGGTTTAAATAATGATCTTCATCCAATATATACAAATTCGTATTGTAGCATATAACTCTTATAATAATAGCTGGTTACAATAAAGAACATTTCTTCTTACATATGATATTATTACCCATAAATATAATCACAATTCCTTCTAGGATTTGGCATCTTCTTGGTACCTACGGGACAAATTCTACACATTAGACATATCTAAAACTCAGTTTATATAGCATAGGATAAATTATTATGCCCTTTGCACCATGAAAGGATGGATAAAGCAATCTTTGAGCTTGAACATAAATACCTCTCAAATAGTTTAGAAAATATTCCCAAGACAATGCCATTCTAGACTTGCATTTCCCAATTCAAACACAGTGTTTATACACAACAGAAAACAACAAGCATTAATTTTCAACATATAAATAATAATCACTAAATTACTTAATTATCATTGGTTTAACTTGGGGGAATAGCTCCATCAGATCATTTTTTCTACTAGCCATAGAAACCAACGCATGTAGGTGTCATCACCATACTAAAGAATGAAGCAACAAGGGAAAATTGATTGGTTAGAACTCTCAGACACAACCCTAACCCTTTTTTCAACATAATTGGGATTTCCCACTAATATATATGCACTCTAGGTACCTAATGTAGCTCTAAAACATTACAAGAACCTCTTCCTTCCAACACAACCTTACACATACACTATCCTTCTCCACTAAATAGTCCCTCATGAAATCCATTGTACCCACTATGTTTTGTATATGTGTTGACATTCACATAATAGATCTAGATAAACAATGATACACACATTTGTAGAGAGAATTGGCAAAAGAAGAAGAAGGAGAGAAAGAATGGAAAGAATTCTCATTAACCATTGTGAATAATGAATAATTTACAAATGATATACATTATATAACTCAATGAGTTCGACTTGAGGTGAACCAAGTCGCCATAGTGGTGGTCTAGAGTGATCTGGACACACACCAGCAGTTACAGGAGTGAACTGCCACCTATTATAGTCTCTCAGGCAATTACGGGAGTGAGCTGCCACCTAGTTGAGTTAACTAGTCAACTAGTCTTCAGTTAACTGACTGAACAGAAAGTAGTGAGGAGTTAACTCAAGGAATCAAGGCTAATGTGCCACTTTGGTGATGATACCAAGGCAATGTCGAATTAACATGGTGATGATCCCAATGCAACATCTAAACTCAACTCAACTAGTCAAACTGAAGTGTGAACTAAATGAGAATATTCTCCAGGTGGAATATTCTCTCCTAAAATATAGGAGACTGGATAATGACTAATTATGACTAATAAACAAATAAAAACCTTAGGAAAAATAAATTCTAGGTGTGTGTGAAGTAACTCCAACACCCCCCCTGAACATCACTATGGTGAAA
>ML868862.1:0-20670 GCA_009831015.1 Picea engelmannii | reverse complement strand
TTGGTTAACAATTACCATAGAGATATTCAATTTACCTTTGTGTGCATTGATGATGAAATACTTCCCATCCTTTATTAGGAAATATTGGTTTTCTCTCCTCGTGAATATTACATGCCTCATATACATGTAGGGGATTCCAAACATTATGCCACACACATCAAGTGTTACTACATATATCTCCACTTCATTAATATATTCTGCACTTATAGAAAAATTGATCTTACACTATTTAGTGACATTGAGCTATGTATCCTTATTTACCCATCCCAATGGATATGGGTTAGCATGATCATGAACTTCCAATCCAATCTTGCAGAGAAGATCTTCTTCTATGAGGTTGACATGTGAACCGAAATCAAATAGAGCCTCCACATTGGTATTTTTGACCTAGATCTTAATATGGAAGATTTTAGTCATCTCCTAATCTTCCTTGTGACAAAGGCTACTCAAATCCACCTCCTTCTACTTTATAGTGCAAACTATATTTTCATCCACATATGAGTTTCTCTATAAAATTTTCTGGATCCATGGCTAGCAAGTTATTCTTCTTGGAATCCTTCCTATAGTTCTTTGGATTCAACTTTGGATGTAGCTTCCAACACTTATATTCAGTTTGATCATTGATATTACAATAATTGTAGTGGTTGTTTGGATCCTTGTGCTAATGTGTAGTGGATGTTGTCTTCATGTCTTTACCTTTCCACTTTTTCTTCCCCTCCTTAGAAGCATCTTGGGGTTTTATTTTTGGAACCACTTGGTTGTCCTTTACTATGGCCTATATTCTCAAATTACGATGGTTGCACACATGTCTCATCAAATGTCCTAGGTTTAAAGAGCATCAATTACTTTCTATAAATGATTGTGTAGGCCCCCCAGATAGTTGAGGAGTATGTTTTGGTTCTTAGTAGATATACCCAACATAATCACCATTTTTTTGAACTTGGTGGTGTAATCTTGCACACTCTACCCTTGCCTCTGCCTAAAGTGATACGAATGGATCCTATAGTCCTCTACATACCCAATAGGGTAGAACTAGGACTTGATAAGGGTTTTAAACACCTCTTACTTAGTTACTAGTGGATCACCCTCCATACTAAGTGTCTCTATGTGGCCTTCGCACCAAGTTAGTGTATGGAACTCTAATCTCGGTTAAGAAAATGAAATATTATGATCTTCTCCTATATTATGGACACTAAAATAAACTTCTAACTATAGGAACCAATGATTCAACTTAACAACATCAATCTCACCTTGGTAGGGTTTGATGTCTAGTTTCAATTCCATTTTAAATAGAGGTTGTGAAGAATTAATGAAAGTGGAACTTTCTCTTTTTTCAACTCCTTTTATGGGTCTTCATTATATCCCAATTTTCCATCTAATCCAACTTCTAAGTTAGACCCACCAACCTCCCTAAAAGTCCCAAACATTTTCATAAGAGCCACAATAAGGAGGGCCATGTTGTGAGAGATACCAACAACTTGTTATTACATCTTCACAAATCTCTCTTATGCCTCATCTCGAGGGTTTTTGTGACTGGAATCATCTTCCATGGCTAGGGTTCTGTGACTTCCTTCTTAATCTAATTGCTAGATCCTGCAACTTCCACAAAACCCCAAAGAAATTGCTTTGATACCAATAATATTTATAGCCTGCCATGGATATTCCACTGGAATAGTTCATCAAAAAAAATCTTAGAATGTACTAAAATATTTTATATGCAATTTTTTACCTTAGATCTCATATCTTTTATTACTAGATTAATGCTCAAATTTATGGAAATAACTTAAACCAAAATGAAATAACAAGAAAATGAACACATTATCCATACAAATAAACACAAGAGTGACATAGGAAAATTGATACAAGAGAAACCCCATGATTCAATATAGATCATTATATAGTTTTTCATCTATCTTTGTACCTTCTGGGTGGAAAAATTGGAGTAATTGGTTTGCAGGACCTATTTAGTGGCAAGTCCTAATTTGGAGATTTGGGGTTTGAAACCTTCCAAATCCATATTGAGGAATGAAATGTCACATTTTGAGGTCAAAAATTTGCGAGCATAGATCTTAACTCCTCAAATTTTCTCTACACATCGATATCTTTCCAATGGTTCAAAATCACCTCAATTGGAGTTCGTTTGTGGAAGTTATGCCTCCGGCAAGTTGACCTACCTTATTGACCACCATGATACTGAGTGGATGCCATGTTATCTTATATTAGTCACACATGTGGGGCTATTCATGTGTCAACATTCAAGAATATTCTATAAGGTCCAAAAACCTAACATTAATTGAGGGTTGAGGCATGCAAGAACCCTAACCCTAACCCTAGACAACTATAATGCTATATTAAATATCGGGTCGCTAGGAAGAGAAGGGGTTCCATTCTTTTAGCTTTGTACTTGCTCCATAGTTGAGTAGAGCATCTAGGAGTGGGTTTTGAGAGATTAAAAAAAGAGGTAGAAAATTATGTAGCAACCATTCGGGCCACAATGTCAAAGGAAAATCCATTGTGAGTGCCCCTTTCTTTGTATTACATTTCATAAATAAATAAAAAATAGCATAGACCTCACCTTGTAGCTGGTTGTATCCCATATTGGGTTTCCAAAGTCACATATTGTATTTATTTGTGTGAATATTGTGTTCATTTTCTTGTTCTTTCATTTTCAAACTTCATTTATTTCATAAATTTTAGCACTAAGCTAGTGATAATAAATTTGAGATCTAAGGAAATTAAAAGAAAATTAAAAGATTTCAAAATATTACAAGATCTATTGCGATGAATTTTTCTAGATAAATATCCATGATAGTTTACAGATCATATTAGTATCAAAGAAGTTTTGTTTGTGGCTTTTGTGGGAAGTTGTAGGATCCAGGAATTGTCATAAGAAGAAATTCATAAAACCCTAGCCATGGAAAATAAGTCCAATCATAAAAAACCTCATGATGTAGTAGAAGAGACATTTGTGAGGCTAGAACAATAGGTAATTGACATCTCTCACAACTTCCCCCTCTTCATGGAGGACCTAGTGAATAAATTTGGACCCTTCAAGGAGGTTGGTGGCTCTAAATCAAAAGTTGGATTAAATGAGAAATCACGAGCTCATGAAGACCCATAAAAGGATTCAAAGAAAGAGAAACCAAGTTCCAGTGTCACCGCTCCTTCACAACCTCTATTCAAAATGGAAGAAGAAGTGGACATCAAACCCTACCAAGGTGACATTGATGTTATTAAGTGGAATCATTAGTCACAATAGTTATAAGTTTATTTTTGTGTCTATAATATAGACAAAGAGCAGAAGATTTCATTTGCATGACTAAATCTTGAGGGCCATGCACTAACCTGGTTGGAAATCCACATGGCTAAGAGTGATCCACTAGTAACTAAGTGGGAGGTGTTTAAACCATCATCAAGTCCCAGTTCTACCCTATTGGGTATGTAGAGGATTGGTGCATCTATTGGAATCACTTCAAGTAGATGCAAGGGAAGAGTGTGTGTACACCGCTAAGTTCAGGAAAATGATGATTATGTTGGGTATACCTCCCAAGAACCCAGATGTACTCCTCAAGTATCTTGGGGGTCTAAAAATCCATCTATAGAATCAAGTGATTCTCTTCAAACCTAGGATGGTCAATGAGGCCTATGTGCAAGAAATTACTTGGATAACATAGGCTATAAGAAAGGATGACCAAGTGTTTCTAAGCAAAAATACCACCAAGATTATTACAAGTAGGGGAAGAAGAAATGGAAATGAAAAAAAGAAAATGAAAATGAAAACAACTACACATCAATGCAAGGATCCAAACAACCAATGAAACCATTGTAATATCAATGGTCACATTGAAGATAAGTGTTGGAAACTACATCCAAATATGAATCCAAGTAACCATAAGAAGGATACCAAGAAGAAGAACATGATAGGTGCAGATTCAAGTAACCTAGTAGAGATAAGCTTAGATGTGGATGAGAAGATTTGTTGCACCTCAATGCACAAGGAGGTGAATCTGAGTAGCCTTCATCACAAGTACGAGAAGGAGATGACTAAACTATTCCACATTAAGATCCAGGTCAAAAATACTAAGGTGGATGCTCTATTTGATTATGATTCACAAGCTAACCTCATACCAAACAATCTGGTCAGTAAGATTGGGTTGGAAGTTCATGATCATCTAATCCCATATTCACTGGGATGGGTGAATAAGAATGTATAGCTAAAAGTCACTAAACAGTGTAAGATAAAAATTTCTATAAGTGAAAATTTCATTGATGAAGTGGAGTTAGATGTAGTACCCCTTGATGTGTGTGTAGTGTTTGGAAGCCCCTACATGTATATGAGGGATTTGATATTCACAAGGAGAGAAAACCAGTACTTCCTAATCAAGGATGAGAAGTCTTTCATCATCAATGCACGTGAAGGAAAATCAAAGATCTCTCTATTAAGTGATAACCAAGCCAAAAATTTGATCATTTATAGTAGAAAATTTGTATTACTTTTCTTAAGAGAGAATCAACAAAAGGATGAATCAGTTAGAGTAAAGGGATCCTTGGAGGGATGTACCACAAATATGAAATAAAAATTGGAGGATTTTTTGTATGCATGTAGAGGAGTGTTCCAGGATCCCAAAGGGTTACCTCCTTAAAGGGAAGTGGAATATGAGATACAATTGTTTCCTAACTCCATGTTACCAAATATTGGGTTTTATAAACAATATATCCTAGAAGCAAGTGAGGTGAAGAAATAATTGCAGTTTCTTCTAGAGTAGGAAGTAATTCAACCTAACACCTCACAATCTGGGTCACCTATCATAATAGTACCCAAGAATGATGGGACTTGGTGAATGTGTATCGACTACAGATATTTGAACAAGATCATTCTCAAGAATCGGTACCCTTTGCACAAGACCGATGATTTGTTATATTAGTTGTATAATTTCAAGTAATTCACTAAGTTGGATATCAAATCTAGATATCACCATGTTGATTTAAAGAAAAAGGCACTTGTAAGATTTCCTTGAAGACTAGGAAAGGTCTGTATGAATGACTAGTAACACATTTTGGTTTATGTAATTCACCAACTACATTTATGCATTTGATGAAAGAAGTATTTTGTCCCTATCTAAATTCATTTATAAAAGTGGACTTAGATGGAATACTGGTTTATATATCTATCTGGAAGAGCATATCTCACATCTCATGCAGGTGTTAGAGACTCTAAAAAAAAATCAATTGTTGGCTAACCTTAAGAAATTTGAGTTTACTTATTAGTCATTCATGTATTTTGGGTATGTTATTAATGGAGGGAAACTCAAGATAGATCTCGTGAAGATAGAGGCCATACTCAAGTGGCTAGTTCCTACTAATGTCAATAAATTTAGGTACTTTGTTGGGGAAGTGTAGTACCTACGAAAGTTCATAAAATCATTTTAAGTGGTAGCTACACCACTCCATCTCATAACAACCAATGGTAAGAGTTTCCAATGGGGAAAGAATCAACAAAAACCTTTCGATGAGATAAAATGGAAGATTGGTTAAGCACCAATTCTTGCATTGTCTAATTTTCATAAGCTTTTGGAAGTGGATATGGATGCAAGTGATATGTTATGGGAGAAATATTGATGCAAGGAGGTAAGTTGATATGTTTTCATTCTAAAATGTTTCATTGAAGATTCCTGAACTACCCTACATATGATAAGGAACTCTATGCCCTAGTTCAAGTTGTTAAGAAGAAAAAGAATTATCTGATGTGCAAGGAAACAATTATCAACATTGATCACCAACCATTGTAGTATTTGCAGGCCCAAAGTAAGATTCAACAAACTAGACAATACAAGTGGATGGGATTTTTGCCGCAATTTCATTTAGTCATCAAATATAAGAAGGAAATCCCTAATAAGTTGGAAAATATGATTTCAAGGCCTCCCATATCTAAGGTAACATATTTGGTAACTCTTATGCATGTGGGGTCTTTTATTTATGATGCATACAAAGAGGCATGCATGGAATATGGGGACTTTAAGAGGTGTTTCAACAACTATAGGGCCAAATTCATGTATAATTAGGAAACAATAAGGTTGAATATCATCTACATAACAAGTTTCTCTACAATATATACATACTCTGTGTTCCTAAAGGTGAAATATTGCAACTTATCAAAGAGGCCCACACCTCGAATATTGTGTGAAATTTTGGTGTTGGGAAGATAGTTGCCAACTTTCAAAGGTCCATTTATTGGCCCAAAATGCAAGAAGATGTAGCTCAGATATTAGAGGATGCATACTTTGTTGTACTATCAAGCCCAATAATAGAAATTAAGGTTTGTACCATCCTTTACCTATACACACTCAACCCTGGGAAAATATTTCTATGGATTTTTGGGTGGTTTGCCAACAACCAAGAAGGGACATGACTATATATTTGTGTTAGTTGATAGGTTCAACAAGATGTGCATTATTTTTCCCTATAAAATGATCATCAAAAGAAAATACACAAAAAATAAATTCTTTGAATAGGTCTAGGTGCACTTTAGGATACCAAGGAACATCATCTCAAATGGGGATACCAAATTTATCAATGCATTTTGGACTACACTTTGGGAGAATATGGACACCCATTTGAATATATATACATTTTTCCATCCATGGATAGATGGGTAGAAAGAAGTAGTCAAAAGTATTTTGGTTCAACTTTTTAGGGGTTACAATCATAAGCATCCAAAGACCTATATGAAAGTATAATCTATATTCAACAATGAACTTGTAACTAATGAAGTTGAGGTTGTAGATAAGAGGAATGGGGTAAGGTGAGAAAGGCCTCGTTCTTGTAAGAACTTGAGAGAGAATAAACCTCAAAAAAGGTGAACTAGAGCTCAATTGGAAGCCATGGACACATCAACTAGATACCACAAGATATTGTTAGCTTCAGTTAAGAAGGAAGTGGAAATAATTAAAAATATGGTCTAAGAAGAGAAGGGAAACACTTCCACAAAGAATATAGATGTTGATCTCTTGAATTGGATTTTATATACATGATTTTCCAAAATCTAAGACACCAAGTATCTAAAGTTTGTGGATTTCTATTGGCACAAAAAATATTTCATTGCATATGTTGTAGAAGAAAAAATGGTGCAACAACAAGTTGTTCTAGATAAACTACACTTCCCAAACATAAAATATGAGGTGCTAGTTAAAGTTGTATGGGGAATCAAAGTGATAGTCGAGGATCCAGATGAGGATACATAGACTTCAAAATAAAATGATTAGACAACTATTACCACTCCTCCAATATACATTGATGTGGACTCAGCCTCAGAGGGTAAGGATTAGCAGTGACAATGCTAGGTATTTGATTTTTGTTTGTCTTCTTAGTCCATCTTAGAATGGTTGAATCACATGACAATGGACATAATAAATATGGTTCAATAGAGTGGATAACTTTTCTTATTTATCAAGTTATGTTGTATTCCCTCTGAGGATAAGAGGCTATAGGATGAATAGCTATACAAATAGTTTTGATAATTGAAGGCTAGACTCACTGGAGTTCTAGCCTCAAACAAAACAATCTATACTATTTTTTTGTATAATATCAATCATTGACTAGCTAATTTACAAGAAAACAATACACACACACACACATATATATATAGTCTCAATATTATTATATTGACATAACTTATTTTAATATTTTTCATACGAGAATGGTGATAACAATTGTATTTGTTTTAGAATTTGGTTATTGACAAAAAAATATGAATGGTATATAAACTAATCGCATTGATTTTGCAAAATTGCATACCATGGGTGTACTAAATTTACTTGATAATTTTCCAATGTACAAATAACAATATTAATTAGTGTGTTTCATTTCTTTCCATGTAGATACAATATATTTATTCAATAAAACATTGATTATATTTGATATGAATAGAGTCTTGTTACATGCAATTAATAAAAGAACATTACAATACAAGTCATTGCCAAGAAATACAAAGATTCATACTAGTACAAAGATATATGCTATATGCCCAGGGGTTAGAGAATTATCTGAACAATTATTTATTGTTTTTTATATTGGTCTATGGACATCTCCACAACAAAAAAATGTGAATGGGATTTTTCCATTGTTATTTGAGAGAATGAGATTGAAAAGTGAGCAATTCAAAGTCAGTCTACCATAAGATGATTGTGACATGATACCTAAGATGATTGTTGGTGTTGGGAATCCACATGTATATCTCAAACCATTAATTAAGGTTTGGGAGATCTTTAAGGGTGCTTATGATGCTAGAAACATAGTGATTGTAAATGATTTGAGGAAAATACACACACACGCACAATTATGAAGGGAACTATGTAATTAGAAAAGGTTATAATTATGATGATCCGAATGGAATATACTTGTTAATTAGATTGATTTTTTCAATGCTTTATACACCTTAATGGTGTTAATGATACAAGATTTACTGTAAAAAAAATGATACTATCTTAAATAATGTACTTAATAAATTTTCGTAATATTTTCCATGTGTGACAATGTTGGTTGTGTTTGGTAAATTCAATAGTACATTTAATATTTTCTAGAATTTCCATCTAAACAAAAATAATTAATGAAAAAAATTGCAAGTATTGATTTGCAACTCTAATTATAGAAATCCAATATATATGAATCTCAAGTATTTGTTATCTTTTATTGCATTGAAATATATTTATGTCAAAATTATAGTGGGATTTATGAAATAAGGATAAGACAAATCATCAAGAAAAGGAATTTGTTTTCCATTTGTAATAATATTTAGAGAAGTGAGGCACTTTAACACCTATAGTGAGGATGTCCCTTTAATATGTCATTAAGGCCTCAAAGAAATAGGTTGGAGGTTCACCAGGAGGGTTTTCCATTTCCACTTGAATATTGATTAAGGGAATTTTGAGTTTTTGTTTAAACAAGTTTTTCACTGTGTTTTTATTTACTATGGTTCATAGATATATCATAATATCTTGGTAGTTTTTCTTGAAGGTGTGAGTCATTTTTAATGCATGAAGTGACTTAAGTATATTGTTTTCTCTGGGTTGAATTTATGGGTCATTTGTTACATTTTTGGGGCCTTTTGAAACATTTACACAATGATAGGTAAATATATCTAATAATATATTGTGATTCCTTTAACCATCAACCTAAAATGTGATAAGCAATTATGGGAATTAAGTGTTTGAAGTTAATTGGATATTTTGATCTTTTTTTGTAAGTAATGAAGGTGTTTATTGCAAAGAATGACAGATTGAAAAAATATAGAAATGTAATATTGGACGTTGTAGAACTCTTTGATGTTTTTTCCATTGACAAAGTTATGAGAGAAAAAAATGTTGTTGATGACGCATGGGCAATGGTAGCATCCACATTACAACAATACAGGGAATTGGTCGCTAGTGAGTGTAAAATGGAAATAAATTTTAGACCAACCATACCTAACAACTTTGAGCATTGGTAGGTTTTTCATAATGATGCTAAGATTGTCCATTTTGTGAATAAATTTAAAGAGTTTTTAGAAAATCAAGTTAATTGGCAAGGAGAAACAAAGAGTAGGGAATTGGAAATTGAGTACTTGCCAAACAATTCAATCCCAAAAGGAGTAGTTCCCTTGGAAAAAATATTTGATATACATGACATGTACAAAGGGAAAAAGGTTATTGATCAATCCAAGGAAGCTTTTGAGATGAACATTGGTTTAAAATCTAGTCCTAGGATGATGAAAATAGGGAAGAACACTACTCCTAATGAAAGAAGAGATATTGAAAATATGGGCAGTGATTACAAATATGTCTTTTCTTGGCCATATGATGATTTAAAGGATTATAAATTAAACATAATTCAACACACCATTTGTTAAAGGAAGGAGTGCATGGCGAGTCTGTATGTTTTGGTAGCTTTGGTGACCAACTTGTGGGTGGAAATCGTGAGGCGGTTAGGATGGTGTACTAGTGCATAGGCTAGGAGGAGAAAGGATGTTTAGTTGAGTAAGGTATATGACCAATGATTTTGATTTGTAAGCAAATCTTATAATGTACTAAAATCTTTTATTGTGTGGTTTATCACCTTAGATATTGGATTTATTATTACTATCTCAGTGATCAAATTTATGGAAATAACTAAAACCAAAATGAAAGAAAAATTAAATGAGCGATCCACACAAATAAAAATAACATGTGAATTCAGAAATATGATACGGGAGAAAACATAGCTAGAAGGTGAGGCCTATTCTCTACTCTCTTTTCCATAGTTAAAAAATGCAATTACAAAGAAAGGGGAACTCTCTATGGAGTTTCCATGGACATTGTGAGATGAATTGCTAAAGAATATTCTACCTCCTCTATTATGCTTAAATAATATAATCCTAGATGCCATGCTCAACTATGGAAGAATAAAAATACAAAAATATTGGAACCCGTCCTCTTCATAATGGCTTAGTATTAACATAGTTTATTAGTCATCTAGGGTTAGGATTTTTGCATGCCGCAACCCTCAATTAGTTTTATGGTTTTGGACCCTTTAGAATATTTTTGAAATTCCACATTTAATTATCCCTACATGTGTGAGTAATTTTGATTGATGTGGCATCCACTCTATACAATGGTGATCAATAGGGTAGGTTAACTTACGAGAGACATAAAAATATGCATGCGAACTATAATTGAGGAAATTTTCACGTCGTTGGAAAGATTTCGATATGGAGGACAATGTCAAGGGGCTAGAGTTATGCTCACAAAGTTTTGACCAAAAAACGTGTTGTTTGATGGGACTCAAATTGGTTGTGGAAGGTTCCGGACCCCAAATCACCAAATTGGAACCTACCTCTAAAACAGGCCTTGCAAGCTAACTCCTCCAATTTTCCCACCCAAAAAGTACCAATATAGATGAAAAATTATATAATGATCCATTTTGTATCATACCTCCCCATTTAGGGAGGATTTTGGTCCCCAAAATATTTTTTTTAACGAGGTGAGGAAAGTTTTCCTCTACCTTCTCCCTAGAGTATCATTTGGCCTTGCCTAGAAGTTGTCCTTTCAAACCTATCTATGAAATTTCATGCTACCCTTGTATAGTAGTTCTAGACTTCTTCTAAAAAACTTTATCTTGTGCCAACTTTTCTCGAGCTTCTAGTGCCAAGTCCTTTGTGGTAGGTAGGACCTGCTCCTCAGTTTCCTAATCCAACATGGAAGGCTTGTGGAGTTTCAAATTTTCCACATTCACTACTAAGTAAATGAGCATATGTGGGTGTATCTTGAGCCCAAGGATATTAAGGAATTTGTTCACATTTTGGGTTGGAGGAAAGGGGCCATGTCAATTTATAAGGTTTATTGTTCTATTAAATAAGAGTTTCAAGTGCCAAAGCCCAAACCATTGGATCCAATATTGTCTCTTCCTAGATAAATAAAAAACCCCATTACCATAGAGTTGTGACATTGTTACACAACTTTAAGCAAAAAAGTGTCCTTCCACAAGTGACAAAGAAGGCTAAGATTATGTGGTTTAAAAGGGTGATAATGATACATGTGGATATTGGTTATCACCCACCTATTCCAACTGGCTCCACTTGTTCATTTTTAGTCAGTACATTCTTCTGTACTTCTTTGTAATTGCGGGTTCTACACTTATGGGGCTGTCTGAAGCCCTACACATATTCTAGGTGGATACTGGTGGCCTCTCACCTAACCCAACTGGATTATTTTGTATGTTTTCATGTCAGCACATCTTGTTGTACTTTCGGGGCCATTTTGGATCCCTAAACAATGTTTTTTTTTGGGCTCACCATAGTCAAACTGTAGATAGAGTTAAATTTTGATGGATTAACGTGTAGTTCTCTGAGATACCTTTCCAACGGGCTATCACGTGCCTAAAACAGAGGTCGTATGAAAAAGTAACCACCCCAGGTAGTTGAGGTACCAACTTACCCATAGGGGCCCACATTACTTTTGGCGTTTCACCTCCTATGGTTAGGTTTTTAGATGTATAGGGTTTTGGAATTCACGAGTAATATCAAAAATGCCTCTAGAGCCTCATTGTAATCATTCTGCTTAGACGGATGCGCGTAGCAGCGACATCTCTTCTTAGAGATATCTACCACCATTCGAGCAAGTGTTTTAATTCTACAGTTTTACAGTTTCAACCTATTTCATTTATTCAATAGAAGATATTGTTCACTGAATATATGTATTATTATTCATATCTCTGTGTTTATTGTATTCAGTCTGTTAATCAATTCGTTCTGATCCTAAATACGGATCAGTGGTGTCAGAGGGGTCTGTTCTTCATTTATTTTTCTTTGTGCATGTCCTCAACAAGATATGGGTACAAGAAGTTGGGACTCAAACCAATCGAGCCGTTGCAAGATCGATCTCGCCGAGCCTGACAACAACCCATGGGTGACGGAAATAAATATTATGGAGTAGGAGATCCTATTAAAATGTTGTTTTAATAATTCCTTACACAACAAATGAATGAAATGATGGACAACTTTGCGCAGCTCCTGTGACAACTGCCTATAGGAGAAGCATCTTCATCAAGCAACCATGAAAACCCCTTCAAGGTACATGTAAATTTTGACATTCCATTATTTGAAGGATTGATAGATGTGTATGTTGTAGATAAATGGTTGAATCTGCTCGAAGGGTATTTTTCGGTCCATAATTTTTCTAATAGGGAAAATATTACTTTTGCACTCCTCAAGGCCATCCCCTATGTTAAGGACTAGTGGGATACTTACTCTAAGCAAAGGGTCATAGAGTAATCCACAATATTTGTGGTGGCCCCTACATGGGATTCCTTCCGGGACGCCATTAAAGGACAGTACTACCTTGTTGGAAGCTACAAGGACTAGTACACCAGATGGACCACCCTATGTCAAGAAAGGGACCAGACAGTACCAAATTTCACCAATATTTTCCATACCCTGTGCACCAAATTGGGTATCAAAGACTCTGAGTGTCATATGGTTCTCAAATACTAGGCTATTTGCATAGATACATTCAAACAAAAATGGATTTTTTGGACATCACCTCATTGGGCACGGCTTATAGATACGTTGTCAAGATCGAGCAGAAATTTAAGCAGAGGAGGCGAGAGTTTGGATCTACAAAATCCTCACAGCCGAAGCAGGGAAAAGGCGGCCCCAACTCACACAGCTAGGGACCGAGCCAAGATGTCTGCTCTCAGGAAAACCAGTCCACGCCACAACACAAGAAGGGAAATGAGAAGATAAAGAAGGACACGGGGAAATGGTGTGAGTACCGTAAAATCCCTTGGCACAACATTGAAGAATGTCGCTCCAAGCAGTCACTCATGGTCGAGATGAAGGATTTTGAGTCAGAGGCTGATTTTGATTCCGAATCAAATCCCGAAGGAGGGAAGCAGATTATTGATTCTGAACCTAGTGCCACTTTCGCTACCACCAAATTCTGACCAAGTGAACCAGAAGAACTAGAGGAAGGGGAACACCTTTTTCACTCACAGATGTGGGTAAAGGGGGTTCCATTTCATTTTATTGTCGATAGCGACAGTCAGAAGAACTTGATTTCGACAGAGGTCGTCAAGCGTCTGGACCTACCAACAACACTGCACCCACATCCCTACACCATCGACTGGATTCACCAAAGAAGATATCTCCGTGTCAGCTAACAATGTCTTTTTCCCTACGACATCAATCCTTTCAAATATGATGTATTGTGTGATATTTCTCCCCTTGAAGTTTGTGATGTTCTTTTAGGACAACCATATTTGTAGAAGCATCATGCCATGTCTGAGTCTAGACCCCACTGTGTTATTATTCCTTTGGGTAGACAATTGTACATGATACCAGAGGTAGCGCCGCCTACTTCTATTTCTTTAATATATGCTAAGCAATGCAACAAGGTCATTTCAAAGATCGGGAAGTTCGTCTTCTTTGTGATCTATGCTCACAGTAAGCAAAAGGTCGCCTTCACATCCATGGCCTCTACAAAGAGCCTCTCTTTGTAGTAGAAGCATGTGGACGAGATCGTGGAAGAGTACATAGACATATTATCCTCACCCATCAGGGTACCGACGGACTGCCAAGTCAAGCATCCAATTGATCTGACCCCCAGTGCACCTCTACCTAATGGACTAGTGTATCGTCGCTTGCTGATGGAAAATGACAAAATTAGGCATCATATCCAATAGATTCTTCAAAAGGGGCACATCATACCCAGATCCTCCCCTTGCGGAAGCCCGATTGCATTGGTGCAGAAGAAAGATGGGACTTGGCGACTCTGCATTGATTATAGAGCCTTAAACAAAATCATAGTTAAGAACCAATACCCAATTCCCAGGATCAATGACCTTCTTGACCAACTTAAGGGGGGAAATTTCTTCATCAATATTGACCTAAAGTCTGGCTACCACTAGGTTCCCATCAAACCAATTGATGTATGGAAGATAACCTTCAAATCTAAATAAGTTCTCTTCGAAATGATGGTCATTCCCTTTGTATTAACAAATGCACCAACCACATTCATGAGGTTGATGGATGATGTATTGAGACTCTTCACCAACACCTTTGTGGTGGTATATTTTGATGGCATCCTCATATTCAACAGAACTTGGGAGGAGCACATGTAATATATTCAACAGGTTTTGAGCAGTCTCCGACAACACAAGCTATATGCCAACTTGGAAAAATCCTCTTTTGGAATGAACTGGGTCTAATACTTGGACTGCATTGTTGATGAGAATGGGGTACATGTTAATCCAACTAAGATCTAAGTCATCCATGACTGGCTAGCCCTGACCACACTAACCGAGCTTCATAGCTTCTTGGGAATGACCAAATTCTACCGACGGTTCATGTTGGGATTCTCCCATATTGCATGGACCCTCAGCCAGGTGACCAAGGGTGGTGGAAGGGAAAATTTCATGTGGGGGAAGGAACAACAATGAGGATTCGATGATCTAAAGCATCACTTGTTCTCAACTCCAATACTCTCCTTTCCCGATCTACAACAATAGTTTGAGATTGATACTAATGCATCTGGCTATGTTGTATGCACAGTTCTCACTCAACATGATCATCCGGTGGCATACCATAGTGATAAACTCTCAGATACTGTCCAGAAATACCCCACCTATGACAAGGAAATTATTCCAATGTACAAGCCTGTCGTCAATGGAAACATTAGATTCTGGGAAAGGAGACGATCATCCACACTGATCACAAGCCTCTACAGTTCATACAAACATAGGGGAAATTGTAGAATGATCACCATCAAAAGTGGTCCACCTACCTGCAACAGTTCCATCTCAACATAAAGTATAAGACGGGGATCTCAAATTGTGTTGTTGACTGCCTCAGTCGACATCCTGTGGTTGCACTCACCACTATGCTCCATTCCTGTGGACATGAGGCATCTGAGTGGCCCCAACTTTATCAACAAGATCCAGACTTTGCCACCAACTATCAACTCTTGGGTACAGGCCTGACTATCATCGATTTTCACTTTCAGGATGGACTATTATGCCATCTGGGCCATCTTTGTGTTCCTACAAGCGAGCGTGCAAAAATGATATGGGAATCCAACTTTAGTTGGGTGGAAGGACATTTTAGCGTGGAGAAAACTGTGGTAGTTCTTCATAAACATTTTTATTGGACAAAAATTCGACAAAATATCAAAAAGTATATGAGATCTTGCACTTCCTGTGCCATTTCCAAGCCATCCACCATGAAGCAAGGCTTATACACCCCTCTTCCTACTCCCAAGAAGCCTTGGGAATCCATATCAATGGATTACATGTCCAACCTTCCGTCCACCAAGAAAGGAAATGACTGCGTATTTGTGGTCGTTTATCAGTTTTTGAAGATGGTCATCCTCATAGCATGAAAGAAGAATATCACAATGGTAGATACTTCCAATCTCTTCTTTGAATGAGTGTGGGTCCATTTTGGGATACCATAGATCATCATCTTTGACCAGGACAATAGGTTCCTCAACACATTTTGGTTGAGTCTCTGGTCACTGTTGGACACCAAGCTCACTAAATCCACCGCTTTCCACCCCCAAACAGACAACTAAACATAGGTTTTCAATCGAATGATTGTGTACATCCTATGCATGTATAACTCTAAGCATCCACGTACATGGTGTGAGAGTCTCCCCTATGTTAAACACAGTTACAATAGAGATCTCCATAGCTCCACCAACCATAGCCTATTTCAGGTGGGGCTGAGTTTCCAAACCTTGGGTCCCATTGATGTTGCACTACCTCTTGCCACCACACAGGCAATCTCTTCCCATGTTCAGTCTGAGGCCAAAAAATCCACCAGATTCATTGAGAGGATTTATCACATCCGCCAACAGGTCTAGGATATTTTGCAAAAATATAATGCTAAGTACAAGTAGTGCCATGATCAACATAGGGTACCACACCAGTTTCAGGTTGGCGACAAAGTCTGGCTACATTTTCAAAAGGATCATCTCACATGGCCCCATCATAATCTCTACCCACTTCGCTATGGGCCTTACACTATCACCAATGATGTGGGTAGCAATGCTTTTGAGCTCAAAACTCCACCCTTCCTTGGCTTGCACCCAGTGTTCAATGTGGACCTCCTTCGACCATATTTTTCACCATTATTGGACACCTCAAATATTGCATAACAACTGAAACCAACAGAGCTCAACGCTGACTGCATGTAATGAGCATCCACTAATCAAATAGTGTACACATAGGTTAAGGGCACTCACCAACAAAGGATCCAACTTTATCGGGTTGTCAAGGCAAGGAAATTCCTACACCAAGGCAAGTGTCTCACCCAAGGACAAATCCAACAAAATTTCCCTCACCTAATGGGGGACCTCAATGCAGTGGNTTTTAGTCAGCACATTCTTCTGTACTTATATATAATTGGGGATTCTACACTTATGGGGTTGTATGAATCCCCACACATCTTCTAGGAGTATACTGGTGGCCTCTCACCTAATCCAACTAGCTATTTTGTATGTTTTCATGTCATCACATCTTGTTGTACTTCCAGGGCCATTTTGTAGCCCTAAACAGTGTTGTTTTTTGGCTCACCACAATCAAACTATAAACATAGTCGAATTTTGATGACATAATGTGTATTTCTTTGAAATACCTTTCCAACAAGCTATCATGCACCTTAAATGGAGGTCGTATGCAAAATTTACGACACCGGGAATTTGAGGTACCAACTTACCCATATGGGCCCACATGACTTTTGGTGTTTCACCTCTTAGGGTTATGTTTTTGGATGTCTAGGGTTTTGGAATTCATGAGTAATATAAAAAATACCTATAGAGCCTCATTGTAATCATTGTTCTCAGATGGATGCACGTAGCAGCCACATCTCTTCTCAGAGATAACTACCACCATTCGAGCAAGTGTTTCAATTCTGCAGTTTTACAGTTTCAGCTTATTTAATTTATTCAATAGAAGATTTTGTTCACTCGATATCTGTGTTATTATTCATATATTTTTTTTTTATTGTATTCAGTCTGTTAATCAGTTCGTTCCGTTCCTAAATCTGGATCAAATAAATATCATCCTACCCTAAAGGTGTAATTGGACAATCCTTCTACTACATCTCTAGTGGTTTCAAGCAAGCATGTGGCCCTGTAAATGGAAATGAAACCTATAGATATTCCCATGCCACTTCCTCTTAGAGGGGTGAAAATAGAACCTATATTCCTATCCCTCTCATCAACCTATTGAGGAGATCAATAAAATTAAAAGGCCCAAAGGTCATACATTAGGTTATTTATTTTCAAGTTAATTGGGAAGGAGAAACAAAGAGTCAGGAATTCGAAATTGAGGACTTGACAAACAATTCAATCCCAAAAGGAGTAGTTCCCTTGGAAAAAATATTTGATAGACATGACATGTACAAAAGGAAAAAGGTTATTGATCAATCCAAGGAATATTTTGAGATGAACATTGGTTCAACATCTAGTCCTATGATGATCAAAATAGGAAAGAACAATACTCATGAAAGAAGAGATATTGAAAATATGGTCTATGAGTACAAATATGTCTTTTCTTGGCCAGATGATGATTTAAAGGATTATAAATGAAACATAATTAAACACACCATTTTTTAAAGGAAGGAGTGCATGGTGAGTTTGTACGTTTTGGTAGCTTTGGTGACCAACTTGTGGGTGGAAATCGCGAGGTGACTAGGATGGTCTACTAGTGCATAGGCTAGGAGGAGCAAGTATGTTTAGTTGAGTAAGGTAGATGACCAATGAGTTTGATTTGTAAACAAATCTTACAATGTACTAAAATATTTTATTGTGTGGTTTATCACCTTAGATCTTGGATTTATTATTGCTATCTCATTCTCAAATTTGTAGAAATAACTAAAACAAAAATGAAAGAACAATCAAATGATCCATCCACACAAATAAACCTAATATGTGACTTGGGAAATATGATATGGGATAAAACATAGCTAGAAGGTGAGGCCTATGCTCTACTCTCTTTTCCTTAGTTAAGAAATGAAAATACAAAGACAGAGGCACTCCCTATAGAGTTTCCATGGACATTATGAGCTGAATTGATAAAGAATCTTCTACCTCCTCTATTATGCTTAAATAATCCACTCCTATATTCCCTACTCAACTATGGAAGAATAACAATACAAAAATATTGGAACCCCTCCTCTTCATAATGGCTTAGTATTAACATAGTTTATTAGTCATCTAGGGTTAGTATTTTTGCATGCCTCAACTCTTAATTAGTGTTATGGTTTTGGACCCTTTAGAATATTCTTCAAATCCCACATGTAACTATCCCTACATGTGTGAGTAATTGGGGTTGATGTGGCATCCACTTTGTACAATGGTGATCAATAGGGTAGGTCAACTTGCGAGATACATAAAATATGCATGTGAACTCTAATTGAGGTAATTTTCACATCATTGGAAAGATATCAATGTGGAGGAAAATGTGAAGGGACTAGAGATATGCTCACAAATGTTTAACCCCAAATAGTGTTGTTTGATGGGATTCAATCTGGCTCTGGAAGGTTCCAGACCCCAAATCACCAAATTGGGACCTACCTCTAAAATGGGCTCTGCAAGCTAACTCCTCCAATTTTCCCACCCAAAAATTGCCAATATAGATGAACAATTATATAATGATCCATTTTGTATCATACCTCCCCATTTATGGAGGATTTGTGTCCCCAAAATATTTTATTTAATGAGGTGAAGGTATTTTTCCTCCACCTTCTCCCTAGAATACCATTTGGCATTGCCTAGAAGTTGTCCTTTCAACCCTATCTATGAAATTTCATGCTACCCTTGTATAGTAGTTCTATACCTCTTCTAAAAAACTGTATCTTGTGCCAACTTTTATTGAGCTTCTAGATTCAATTCCTCTATGGTAGGTAGGACCTGCTCCTCAGTTTCCTAATACAACATGGAAGGCTTGTAGAGTTTCAAATTTTCCACATTCACTACTAAGTTAATGAGCATATGTGGGGGTAGATTGAGCCCAAGGATATTAAGGATTTTTTTCACATTTGGGATTGGAGGAAAGGGTTCATGTCAATTTATAAGGTATATTGTTCTATTAAAAAATATTTTCAAGTGCCAAAGCCCAAACCATCGGATCCAATATTGTCTCTTCTTAAATAAATAAAAAATCCCATTGCCACAAAGTTGTGAAGATGTTACACAACTTCAAGCACAAAAGGATCCTGCCACAAGCGATGAAGAAGGATAGGCTTAAGTGGCTTAAAAGGTTGATAAATAACATCCTACCCTAAAGGTGTAATTGGACAAGCCTTATACTACATATTGAGTGGTCTCAAGTAAGTATGTGGCCCTGTAAATGGAAAGGAAACCTTTGGCTCTTCCCATGCCACTTCCTCTCAGAGGAGTGCAAATAGAACCTATATTCCTCTCCCTCTCATAAACCTATTGAGGAGCTCAAGGAAATTCAAAGGCCTAAATATCATACATTAGGTTCTTGATTTTCAAGTACCATTTATTGAGTCTTGTGAAACTCCTATGCTTCACTACATAATATAGGTGATGAAATGTATTTCGATGATGATGATACATAGTGAATTTTGTATCATGAAATGGTAGGCATCATATAGACCCTTGTAAATAGTATAGGTTACGCAATGGATTCCAATGATGATAGTACATAGTGAAGTTTGTATCATGAAATGGTAAGCATCTCATGGACCCTTGTAGGAAAATCATGGTTCAAAGGATACATAAGGATATTACTCATTTCGATGTATTATGTTTAAAGGGAGTGAAAATTGTTTCTTTCATACTTAGGGTGTCCCTTAACACTTGTTTCCCTTAAATTGCACTTTTTTATTCTAACCATGTAGAGGGAAAAATAAGGGGTTTCCACCACGGTCTCACCAAGATGGGATTATGTAGTAATAGAACATGGAATGGATTTAACATGTCAATTGCTTTGGGTTATTTTTAATTAGGATGGTAAAATCCTTTGTTTGGCCAATATATGCTTCCAATTATGCTAATGAAAGGGTGAATTTCTAGGATGGGATTGCAGATGAAATCCAAAAGGCCAATTGTCTTATTTGTGGAGATTTTGATAATGTGTAAATCTAGGAAAATAAAGAAGGGATAACCTCCAAGGGAATAGATATCCTACAATATC
>ML868860.1:8035-20670 GCA_009831015.1 Picea engelmannii | reverse complement strand
CGTCCAGGGAACTTCTTCGATGATACAGCCTGGGACATAATCGTCACATATCAAAGCTTGAACAGAACTCTCCATGGCCTGGGGCGCCTCCATGCAGGGCAAGTCACCAATGGTCGGGTCCTCTTCCACTATGCAAGTGGACAACACGACCTCAGGCTCGGCGTCCCTAACATTACTCAAATTAGAAATCGAACCTTCCCTGCTGACTCCAGCCTTTTGCTCAGCAATGATGTCGAGCATCTTTCGCCGCTCTTCTCGCGCTTTTTTACGAAGAATTGAGGATGCTAAAGAGAGAGCACGTTCCAGCTGTAACTTCCTGCGACGCTGCGCCCTGTGGGCGTCCCAAGCCGAGCCCCGACGGGACCTGGCTCGCTCTCGAACCATTGAAACAGAGCAGAAACCGCCAATACAGAGCCAGAACCACGCAAGACAGGAAGTCTTAAACAAGAGCAGCAGTAAGTGTAAGTCCCTAACAAACCGTCTCAGACAAGGAGCAGCAGCGAGAGCAAATTCATAACAGTCCGAGAACAAAGAGCCCTGGGAGGCCTCACCAAAGTGCATTGCATAAATGATGAACGGTCGAGCGAGAGCCAAAACAAATGCTCTCTGTCCGGGCGCATAATCAAGCTCATAACTAGGCTTCATTATAATCTGTCCTTCCGGATCCATGATCTGTTTGAGCTCGCGGGAGAAATGAATGGTCGCTCGAGGGAGCTTCGCCGTCGTATAAACCCTGCGATGGCCAGCCTCCAACGTTAATGCTAATGCGTGGGTGGATGCCATCCGCAGTTAAACCTGCACTTAAAGCGTCCCTTAGTGCTTGTCCATGTGTCATTGACCCCGTGTGTCGTGTCACCCCATCCGGGGCGTGTAAATTGAAATATTAATAATGATGGTATATTTATTTTATTTTTTAAAATGAATATAATTTATATTAAATGAGAAAGGTTGTAGTTGAAGTTAGCAATGAATTACATAGGGTTGGTTCATGGTATTTTATGGAAAATTGAGTATTTGTTTGAGATTATGACAAAAAGCTTTCAACATATTACAAAATAGATATGTCATGTTGGTCTATAAGTGATTCGCTTCACAAAAAAACTTAAAAGACATATAATATTGAAATACATAACATTAACGATAAGATTGAGCATTACGTGCTTCTTCCTACCCATCATCAATTTGGGGAAACTTTGTCTATCTATTTCCATTGGGTATCTCAATTGATGGACTATCTCTTCGTCCTTGAACTTGGCCTAAACTAAATTCTTCGTGTCCATGTTGTTGCATGCTATAGTAAAACTTCAAAGATATAAGAGAGAATCCACCATAAAAATTTAGAAATAAACACTAGAATATCCAAGATACCAAACATTGACCATGAAAAAAACCAAGAATATAGACAAAACAACCCTTAAGGAAGGGTAACACCATCAAATACTCCTTATGGAAGGAAACACTCCACAAGCCATGCTTGCTACAAGACAATACTATCCAACTACTATAAAGAGAACACATTGTAGCGAAGGTTTTTACAAAACCTCCTTGAAAAACTTATCCCTTCTCTATTTATAGTGGAGGTCGTTAGTGGAGGTGGGTGGCCAGAGGTTTTTTAGTGGTGCACTTATAAGGTAAATACGTCTCGATCCTTAAGCAATACTAACACCCTGGTGCTTCCAAATTAAGGTGCACCATTATCCATTATAAACAAAAAATGTAAGAACCGAACAAAGTGACTCAACACACGTGAATATAAAACCTTGGAGTGCATCCCCATCACCGAGCACACCAGGGTAAGGTAAAATAAAAACAATTTAAAAAACTTATTTTTATTATTCCACTTGATTTTTTGTTTCCAAACTCTCTAACAAGCATGAGTTCTCACTGGTCTTCCAATACCACCCCGTTTCCAATGCTCTATGGTGAATTCAATAGCTCCATTGGTAGATTCCATGCATTTCCAAAATTTGGAAATTACCTCAAATTTTAATTGATTCTCTACGGTGGAACCATGCCTTCTTGAGTCAGAAGAGCCTAGGTAAATTATTTATTACCTTATTATTTGAGTTTTCATTGGATTAAAATGTCAAATTGGCTTGATATTTGGCCCTTATTTTATTTTATTTTTTCAATTCTTCGTAGTGCGCTTGAACGCTTCGACTCACTCTAAAGCCAATGCTTCCTGTAAGTATACATGAAGCACCACCACCAGTTCATACATGATACATATACACACCGATAGCATTCACAAAACGACACTATGCCAAATATAAAAAATAGTCACAACGACGTGTTTTCCTAGATGCCCCATTACTGGTGCGTTATACAATACAAAACACCGATAAATAATATGTTAGTGCTCCAAGAAATATGGAGCACCGATGCATTCCAATAAACAAATCGCACCACCCAACTTTGAATAAAAAAAAATTACCTAGGAGTGCACAAATGTTAAAACATTGCATCGATGCTATAAATAACATGACATTGGGCCAAATATTTATGAATTTAACATAGCGGTGTGTTTTATGGGATGCACCATTACCAGTGTGTATACGATAACAATATGCACCAGTGTTGTGCACAAAACAACATTGCGCAAAATTTCAAAATTAACCATAGTTGTGCATCTTCCTAGATGCCCCATGTTCATTGTGTTATAAAACACAATGCACCACTAAACATAATGTCCATGCTCCAAGAAATATGACACAGCAATGCATTCCAATTAACAAATCACACTACCCGATTTTGAACAAAAAAGAATGTACCTAGTGGTGCACCAATGTTAACAAAACATGTCGGTGCTATAAACACATAATCGAACCATGACATATATTTAACAAATTGTCATAAAAGTGCATCTTCCAAGACATTCCATTGTTGGTGAATTAATAAACACAACACTGCTAAACAAAACGTTGTTGCTCAAGGGTGACAGGAGCACTGGTGCCTTCACATTAACAAATCACACCTCCTAATTTGCGACAACAAATTTAACCTAGTAGTGCTCACAAGTATACAAAATGCACTGGTGCTATAAATAGCACAGAACCAACCGAAAATTTAAATATTTAGCTGATCAGTGCAACTTATGTGATGCCCTGTTACTGGTGTTTCCAGGTATATGAAACACACTGGTGCTATTCATAGCATGGCACCACTCCAAACATTTAATATGTAACATATCAGTGTGTCATATGGAATGGCTTGTAACCAATGTCATGCATATGAGCACACCATTAAGCATCGATGTGTTATGAATAGCCAATCGTATTGCCTAGCATAGAAAATATTCAAAATGGAATAGTAGTGTGTCTTGTGAATTACCCCATTCTCAGTGTGTTATATAACACAACACACCACTAAAGACTCATTATTTCTCCAATAACCATTGATTATTGGTGTGTCGTTCTAGCTGCATCGCTTAGCAATGCTTTATTACTGATATAACACACTGATGACAATGCACATTTATTATTTTTGGCACATTGATTACTTTTCCACATTTTTTTGCAATCAGAAATTAATTTTAGTCTTTTTAAAATACAAATTATTTATATATGTGTGTGTTTTGTAATTTCAAATTGTTTTATCTATATATGTGCCTAAAATGAATTTTGTGTGAATCATAAACAACGATGATGAGAAGAATAGGAGAAGTAACAATAGCCATAAGTAAAATAATTTAATTAACAAAGTATGTATGCAAACTTCCACAATTAAATTTTGCGGAGGTTTTTCTTTGCAAAGGAAAAAATGAAGGTCACCCTTTGGTGCCTCTCATAATTTAGCACACAGATCACTCAATTCTCTACCACTCCCTCGGTGCTCTAGATCACATCTCCTCTTTCTTGGGCCAACTGACTTTCTCCAATATATTGTCCTTGTCATTCTTGTAGCCATAATATGAACTGGTAAATTCACTTGTAAATATCATACCTAAACCTCCATTTCTTTTCCTTGAGGGGGGTTATCGAATAGTTATTTGAGGTTGGGGAGGAATTTAATAGCCCTAAAGTATTTGTAACCAAATCCCTTACTGGTGGCACCAGACACATCAACTTTGTTCCCTTCCAATTCCATCATGTTGGCCCTTATTTTAGCATAATTAGGAATACCAAGATCTACAATCATAGCTTCCCAGTGCCTCTTTGGCCTGATCAACAAGACATGAACCATGGTAGATGTATTAATTATAATACTCAGTCAATCCCATTTCTTCACCCCTGTGAGCATCACCCGATGCAATGAGTGCTAAGTGGACTATTCCAATCATGAGAATTATTGGTCAGTTGCGACTAATACTCATGGATATGGGTCATAGATTAATGACTTACACTACGCAGTTAATCCCAAAAATAATATCTAATATTTAATAGAAGTTAAGAAGCACATTTAGAAAAAAAACTAATGATCCATTAGCTTCGTTAACATGCCTTATCATTGAATATTATGCATTTCCTTGGCCTTGGCCTGCTCCTCCATGAGATCCTCACTCACGTAGTTACTAAGAAGCTCATGATTCTTCTTCTCCACAACCATGCACATGGGAAAAAAACTATCACTCTCTCTACTACTGGTTTCCCATGTCTCACTCTCCCATTTCTTCCACCACATCCTCCTCTTCCTCGAATATGAGTGGCTTAATGACAATGACCTCCCTACTCTTGATCATTAACATGGCCTCCCTCTTAATATAATTAATACTCTTCCACTCCATCTGTTCTATGGCCTACATCTCCTTCTCTGTTGGCCACTCAAATTTCTCCAAGATACCATCCTCGTCATCCTTGTAGCCATAATAAATGGCATTAATTTGTTTGTAAATCTCATACCTAGACCTCCTCTTCTTTGCCTCGAGGGGCTTATCGAATAACTCTTTGACGTCAAGGAGGAATTTTCCAACCCAATCTTCCATCCATAAATTGTACAAGTGGGGCTGGGAAATTTCTCCCCGATGTCAAACAACTATTCGATAAGCCCCTCTAGGAAAAGAAGAGGAGGTATATCTATGGGATTTACAAGTGAATTGATTTCAGTTATTATGGATACAAGGATTAAAAGGAATATATATTGGATAACGTTGAGTGGCTTGTAGAGGAGGATATGTAGTCCAAAGTACTAAGGGAGTAGTAGAGGATCAAGTCTATCAAGTGGGAGGCCAGATTGATCATCAAGAATGGGGAGATCATTGTCATTAAGTTGGTCATTTTAGAGGCAGAGAGGGTGTAGTGGAAGAAATGGGAGAGAGGGAAGAGGGAAACCTACAACAAAAAGAAAAAAAGTTTGTTTCCCATGTGATCCTTTCAGATGACAAAGAGATTGAGTGCATGGTTGTAGAGAAGAAGAAACATGAGCTTCTTAGTAAATACACGAGTGAGGATCTCATCGAAGAGTAGTTCAAGGTCAAGGAAATGTTTTATATTCAACAATAAGGCATGCTAACGAATCTTATGGATCATCAATTTTTTATTTCAAATGTGCTTGTTGTTGGCACCCAAAGTTTTGGGTTAATCATGTACGCGTGCACAAATGAAGTTGTGCAGGATTGTTCCAAGTTTTGTGTGCACCCAATAATTTGTGCAAGGGGTGTACAACAGACCAAGTTTTGATATTGCATGCCAAGTTTGAGATATACCAAGTGCATGTCGACCCAATTTTTGTCAATTGCACCGAAAATCAAGAAGAAGCAAGCCAAAATCAAGAAAGGAATCATCAAGAAATATCCCTGAATGATTAATGACATCATCACAAGGGAACATGGAATATCCAGAGGATGAGTTGGCTGGGCAGTTAGGATCACCCCAATTCCATAAAGGCTATGTGGACTCCAAGAAGGTTCCAGAAGCATGTGAGACGGTTTTTTAGTAGAGCGAGTGGAGAAGAGTTGAAAGAGACAGAGCTCATGAGTAGAGAAATATATAAAAGGAAGCAAGACATCAGAAATAGAGTTACTGAATCAAGGGATTCACTAAGTTTCTATTGTTAGTTGTTCATTGTCTAGAACTCGCTTTTAAACTTTGTAGTAGTGTAGTGTTGTAATGCTTATGAATAGAGTCTGAGTTTTTCATATGTCTGAGGTCTAGAAGAGGATGCACATGGTGTAGTATGCTGTAATTTTGGGAAATTATCTAAAGAGAATATGAGACTCTGTGGATATTGAATATAGTTTGATTAATGAATGCTTGTGTTCAATGGAATGGAAAGAGTAATAAAGCTAAAACAATTCAAATATGTCATGTGTCACTCATCTATTATTTGGATATGTGTGTGTATTTTTTTACATATTGATAATAGTAAGTTGTTATTAATGGACTGTATGAATGCTATCCTGGATGGATCCATGTGTATTTAGTCCTTCATCGCTATCTCAAGACCATATGGTCTCTATGATATTCATTGTGTCTCAGGTGAGACCTTCTTTGGCCTTATATGAAGATTGATATGCCGATGATTTAGGGTTTTTGTTTGAAAACTTTGGACAAACCATGGGTCTAAACTCCCCAACATTAAGAAGGACGCGCACAAGCGTGAAACAAACCAACAAATGGTTCCATTTTCAGGACTTGGAAGTCTTGTAGGGAATGATGAAGGCAAGAAACGAGGTGGTATCCATATCAAGAGGAAATTCAATAATGGCTAACTGCAAAGGAGCATGAGTTTTCCCTGTGAGAAACTCAAGGTTTGAGAGTGAATATGAAGATATGGAAAGAAAAGTATATTTTTACTAATATGCATGAGACATTCTTTACTGAATTTCCATGTTTGTTGTATGAATGGTTGAAAAGAAAAAATTCTATCAATTCTTCCTTGTGGCCTCTAGACCCATTGGTTTGGGATAGGGCCACACTTGATAGGTGGACTCAGGCCATTGATTTTCATTTTTCTCAAGTAAAGGGGGTCTATATCATTGGGATTTTAATGGAGTTAACTGATTCTTTCAGTGAGGATGAAAGAAACTTTGTGGAAGGTATGAGGAAATGACTACTAGAAGAGATTCCACTCTGGATAAAGATGTTGTTCATGGAGAAAGGGTTGATGCACATGGAGGCCAACATGATCGTTGAGTAAAATCCCCTAGCGTTTGGGGGGGTGAAAAGATGACGCAAAAATGAGAGAGGAGATGGATATGTTGAGGAGGATCCATTTTTTTTTAAATGAGGTGAGGAATGGGAGGGACCTAGAAGAGAAGAGGAGACAGAGAGTCAAGAGATACACAAGAAGATTTGATCTAAGAAGAAAAGAATAACAAATAGGTATAAATAAAATAGCAAGGGGATTCTAATGAGGGGTCAGGCCTCAGATGAAGAGAAAAGAGACCACACTAGGAGGAAGTGTAGAAGAATGTGTTGTGCCAGAGTGGAACATAGGAAAATATAGGCCCGCAAAGAGGCACGATGTCGAGAGTAGAGTGTCTAATGGGGACACCAGTAGTAGTAGTAGTGGTGGTGGTGGTCCCAGGGGCCTAGGTGATGAAGTTTGAACCCCTTGGCTTTTCTGGAGTGCCACAACCTTAGAAGAATATGAGGCACATAGTAGAGGCATGTTGGCATAGGGGTAGACCCAAGGTTCAACGCTACAAGAGAGCACCATCAAAACCCTAACTACTGGCCCTTTCGGAAACACCTGCGAAGCAGATGAAGTCTCACCCGAGGTAGAGGTAGGGGTGGTTGCATGACTCAAATTTCTGCAACCTTAGCTAGGACACAGATTTGTGATTATATCTCTTATAGAACACTTAGCATCGATTATTCATCAATATTCAGTCCTTATTATACTTCACAGATAGCATAGAGCATCGCAGTAGTCACTTAGATCTAATGTAACTTAGCACTTAGCAATAGTAAACAGGTCAGATCCAGTAGTTCAGCACTAAGTATCTTCATACATATCAGATCTACTATGCATATCTATATAATAAGAAAAAAGCATAAATATATCCATATAAATATATCAAAGCACTTAGAAAAAGCAAAGATAAGAACAACAAGTCAAGGCACAAAGCATAACACACAGATTTACGTGGTTCGCCCCCACCCTGGGGCTACATCCACCAACTCTTCTTCTAAATTATCGTCGGCCAATTGGTTACAAGCACAAAGCCATAGAAACCCTTACTTCACATAGAATAGAAGATCTGCACAGCCCGCTAGATCCTTGTTCCTTTCCTTTCAACACAAAGCCTTCTATGTCTTCACCCAGGGACTTGCACTAAGCTCTACAAGTCTATACAGAATGCACAAATCTATCAATCACATAGATCCCTTCTTGGCACTTAGCCTATATCACATTGATACAATACAATCCTTCTTTTTCTACTAGATGCCTATATGTCTATTTATACATACAAAATGGGCCTAAGAATGGGTAAACCCATGGGCCAACATCTCTTTCCCATTACATATTCCAAAAACCCAAAAAGGGACCCGAAAGTGGGTCAAGATCCCTTGAGCTCTGCTTCGTCTAGCACTCCATCTTTGACAAGCCGTTGAAGTCCCAAAAATGGTCAAATATGACCAAGTAACTTCAAAACTTGTTCAAGGGCCAACAAGCCCCCAACACTCACTTGTGACTCGTCTTGAGTCACTTTGGTCTGAGCAATTCCTCCTCGAATGCCTCGAGCTTGGCTAGAGATTCTTCGACTTGCTGCAATGCTACTGCTTCTTGCTCAGTGAACTCTTGGATGAGTGTGTCATTGAGTGGTCCTTCTAGGCGTTGTTCTTCTACATTCACAACTTGTTCAAGTTTTACTCCTTGGCTTTCAACTTCAGTGAACAGTTGGCATGCCTTCTCTTGCACTGGTTGAAGTCGTTGAGAGACTTCCATCACTTTGGTATGGATCGTGTGAATCCATTGTTGGGCTGTGCATTTCTCTGGAAACCTATTCATTCTCTCGACTGGTGACAAGGCCTTTAGCTGTGCTTGTAACGTATCTGCATGTTGCTTCGCTTCTTGGAGCTGCGAATCCAATGCTTGTAACTCTGGATTCTCTGTGAGGTTTTCATACGTCTGAGAGCTCCTAGAGCTCAACTACTTGTACTCCAAGGTAAGATCTTTCATTTTTCCAACTGCAATGCAAGCAATTGCCTCTCTTAGGTCTCTGATTTCTTGAGGGGTATCAGGCACAGTACGAAGTTCCAGGTCTGCGATGCGTTGCTGAAGCTGTTGGATCACTTCTTCGAGCTGTGGAAGCTGCTAAGGAATTTGTTCTTCAGCTTTCACTTCTATGATGGTCACAGAGAGAAGTGATCTGCTGACCAGTTCCTTTACTTCTAGATGCTCTGCGATCAACTTCTACTTGCTCTGTCGTAGCTCTTCTTTCTCATTGTCCCACTGTTCTTGAAGAGAAAGTTTTTCATGTTTGGTAGCACTGCGTTGCTCAACAAGTACTCCCTATACCTGTGTCAAAGCCTGGATGGATTGTGTTGTCTCTTCCTGAGCTCATCGAAGGTGAGCTTCAACTTTATCGGTGATCTGGTGCAATTGGGTTGGCTCATCCCCTAGTTCTACTATTCCTGTTGTCATAGGCACCGTGGAGACTGCGCGGCTAGACTAGAGTCCTTGTTGCACTCCTTGGAGTTCAATCTCGATGTGATTATACATCTGCTCCCTCTTCACCTCCTGCTTCTCTAATACCTCCTGTGAAGCATCGTTCACAGCTGCAATGATGAAATTAAAATCATCCAATGTGAGGGTAGTCTGCATCTTGGTTACAGGGGTTCTAGGTTTCTTCCAAGAGGAATATTTCGGAGGTAATACCTTCCTTTTCTTCGATGAGTCTTCTTCATCCCTAGGTGGTGGTACTTCGCCTTTATGTTGTTCAATTTATGCACCTTCGATCTCTTCGCTATCACCCCCTTTTTCTGGTGAAATGGATGCAGTCCTCACAGATGCGTTGTCTACATCATGAACCTCTTCAGGCTTCTTCTTCTTGCTTGGTATGGGTGTATCCTGCGTAATTTCTGGGTTATCTACATCGGACAACTCTGCAGGGTTGGCTGGAATAAGGAGGTCTGCCGAACATTCCTTAGTGATTTCCTCTAAGTCTTCCTCTATTAGCTTGTAATATGACTTCAACAACTGCTTTTGCTCATCAGTGCGCGCTGTTATATAAATGAAGTGGCAGTCTGCGCTGAACTTCATTAAGGGACGAAACCTGTGGAGGGTATTCGGGGTCATCCGGGGCTCGGTCTGGATGGCTTGTTTCAACTGGTTATAGTAAGTATGGAAGATGGAATTGGAATGCAACTGCTTCTTCATATCATTAGAGTACCATAATGTACAAAACTTTGAGGCCAGAGGTTCGAAGGGTTCGATATCGGGGAAGGTCGCACCTTCCGACATTTCCCATGCAATGAATGCGATTAGGATAAAAAGGCAACTAAAGTGGAACTCGTGCCCTTGGTCTTGCACTTATTTGCAATCAAGATCTAGCTAGTTTACAAGGTACTACACCTAATTCATATGTAGTCCCTCTGCACACTTCCCTGTGAGGTCAACTATGAATCTAGTCACTTGGGTGGGCCAGTTCTTGCGAACTATCTTGCCTGCGATCAACTGAAATGTGAGGCGCATTGTGTCATACTGGATAGAGGTTACCTTGTAACCTCACCTGCCCTTCTTGACATCTCCATAAGTCTCTTTGGTTATCTGCGCTAATGCTCGATTTGTGGTCTTTCCAGAGTAAAAATCCTATGGGTCAGGGCCCTTCATGCTTAACCCTGTAATCCGATTGATCAAGGTCAGATCCACAATGATGTGACGGTTCAACCATAAGTAACTTCTGTGATAGCACGATAGTAGTAACTTTACACATGCATTCACCTCCTGATGTCGTCCGAAGTGCGGAATATTCATCACATTGAGAAGTGTGGACTGCACAAGGTTCTAGGTCCATGGCTGTGGGATAATCTTCGATTTTTTCCCTTTAGTCCTGGTCAGATACTTGTGCAGGGAGAGCATGTTGTAAGCCTTCCTATCGCCAAGGTTGAAGTCACTGAACTTCAACGTTGCGAGCTTATCCTTCTCGGATCGAACTGCACGTATCCCTTTTGGGAGGTACGCTATGACCAAAGCATAGTCAAAATATCTCGGCACGTTGTCTCGGTTGATGGCATCGCTTAGAGGGGGTAGGTAGGCAGGTAGAATGCTCAGAATCAGATTGGCATTCACAATGTCATCTCTGTGCTTCGTTCTTGTCTCTGTTGCAGTTCTGGAAGTTCCTGCTCCATGAGGAGTTGATGGGGAAGCTTGGACTCCTCCTGTTGATGATGCTTTCACACCTGCACACATCCTTCTTTCTGACATGATTTTCTTGGTCCTGAGATCAGCAAGTACTTCCTTCGCAGATTCTTCAAGTATGCTAAGCTCTTCGAACATATGCACTCGGGATAAATTATCGGGGTCACAATGATCTCAGAAACTGCTCAGGAATGAAAAATGAGGGCACGATTATCATTTTATACACTTGTTAGTCTGCAGGCTTCAAATTCTAAGTTGGAAAAAGTGTTCTTTGGTCATGGTGTGACGACATAAATAGGCGATCTTGGCAACGATTTTCTTTGCAATGGGTATGAGTCTCATTAATTCGTGTTCTATCTGTTATGGCATGGTCCTATGGTCTAGTGATGGTCCATCAATGATTTTGATCCATTTGGAGTTGCAGTAGAACAGATATATCGGCCTCTAACGACTATATTGCTTTGCCAAGACAAAATGGCCTATGTTGTTGTTCTGATATCTCGACGAAGTTCAAATTCTGCAAGTTTTCCTTCTGCTAGGTACCCTCGGGAACCTACTATAACCTTTCAATCTTAGCCTTCTTCTTACTCATCTTTCTAGCCTTCTTCCCTATGAGCTTCGTCTCGGTGGTTATTTTCCCATTCTGATTCTTATTTTCCTTAGAAATAGTCACTTCATGTTGCTTATATTCTTTCCTAATACTCAGGGGTAGTACTTCTTCTATATATGAGACAGATACTTCAATCTTCTGTGAGTCCTCTAATGTTCTTGCAGTTTTGATATCCGGGCTTCTAGTGTCAAATAGCTTCAATTTGTTCTCCTGCTCTTCAATCAACTGCGTGATCCTTCTGGTCATGAAATCTTTTAGCTCTTGTCTCTATGGTTGTAATACCTTTTCTTCTTCCTTCTTTCTGGCTTGATTTCTCTCAATCCAATGTTTCCCAAGTAACATAGTAAACCGAGCGTTATCTATTGATTAAGGTTGGTTGTCATTGATGTCAACCCTTGAAGAAAGCCCCATAGCACAAAGGTTTGGGTAATGGACCCAATATTATTTGATGTAAATATGACTCATTATTGTTTTGTCATCGTTTATAATAAGTAAATATGGATGAACTCCAAAGTGGTCCCCTTATGGTGAAATCCCTCATGGGAAGACGCTTTGTGGAGTAAGAGAAACCATGCTTAATTGTGGAATAATGAGATGAAGGAAAGTGAATTTGTCAGGGAAAATATCTTATATGGATGGTTCTTGTCATGTCATTTCCGATGGTATGTGGAACGTCACATAATTCCTCACAGTTAGAGAGTTATGGCCATGAGAAGTTGGAGACCCCAGGTTTGGGTAATGGACCCAAGTTTGTTTGATGGGTAACGGTATGAGTTATGAT
>ML868858.1:7574-20671 GCA_009831015.1 Picea engelmannii | reverse complement strand
GTGGGAATTCTAGAGGTCACACTACGAAATCAGATTTCCCAAAGGAATAATAGTGTATTATGATCTTCAACTAGAACAACAACCTAGAAAATGAAGTATTGTTTGAGGTAATCATCGATAGAAGGTAGTTTCGTGATCCTAATTTAGAAAAAAAGTGAAAGAATGTGTGCAGGGATTGGGTTTAGTGTTGATTAAGGAATATTCTAGATGTATAATGGTACATGTTTAATCATGTAGCATACTCAGATGCCCCCTTGGCCATTGAGGTTGTAGTGTGCCCCACTACTAAACCCATAAAATTTTAAATTTTCTAATACCATTAAAATTAATGCAATGCAACATGCTATGGAATCCATGTGTCTAAGAGTATTATAAAGGCATGATTGCAATCCCATTAAACATTCACACAACAATATGTACATTTCTTAAAAATTAGAGTAAATACGCAACAAATAAATTTCACAATAAAATGCAACACATTGAGTATTTAAAATGTATTTGATAGCATTATGAATTCCATCTAAATATACATACACATAGAAGAATATAATTCAATAAATAACATAATTTATCAACAACAATTAAATCCCATCAATAAGAACATCAAAACATAGATAAAACGATTATCTTTTTATCAACAAATGTGCAACCAACTGCAAAGGACGAAAGTTCCTCCCAAACATATGTTTTTTTCTCCAAATCTCAGCAGAACATTACCCCCAAGTTGGGGCTATGAATCCACAAGAGAGGTTGTCTCTACTATCCACTCACAGCTCAATTATACCCAAAGAAAACTACATTTTCCTACAACTATTCCAATCCTCCAGCTTTCTTCCCCTCAACTACGACAACCCAAGGAATGGGATACTCCTTCTCTGCACTACGGTCCCTTAGGCCTTTCCACTTCCCTCTAGGGATCCATCATAGGTTGTCTAGGAATCTCTCTTGTTGGGGACTCCATGGATGTCAGCTATAAGGAAAAATCATAGTAGAAAGCTCACTATTGTAGGGTAATGTCTCACACATAAAATTGCTCTATAGGCATAACAACCTGATTCTTCATGCATTTTTAGTTCTAATAGCTACCATACATGCCCAATATGGTTAAATTCAATCTATAGCACTATGTTCTCCATTTTTTCCCCAAAACCTGCCTACCTTTCCCACACGAATTTCCTTCTTTTCCCATGAAAGTTGAATCTCACACTCCCCAATGTTGCTTGTACTCATCTCCCATGATCTCATTGTTGAAATATTGTAACTTCGAAGAATATTCTAATTATATTTGAGTTATTATATTATAGATAAAATCCCCTTTTGTGGATTGATCATGTTGGGACTTGTATAAGACCAAATCCCCTTTTGTGGATTGGTCAAACTATATTTATATAGTGGCATTTGTAAAGTCCGCCCCTAGGGTTTTTAAAGTGCTTTTAACCACTCTTGGAAGAATTCGTCCCTACTAAGTGAAGAGACATAACCCTAAGCGCCTCTTCAACGAGTATTTATAAGTGAGGATGGTGCCTCACTTGTTCATTCACTCACTCACTCATCTAGTGCGCATCTTTTGAATGTAGTTGCAGTTGTAGGAGGAAGGAGAAGAGAGGCACATGCTCAGTCCTAGTTTATTCTTGGAGTCTTGGTCTTAGTCTTGGATTTTTATTAGCAATATATTATTGAGGAATTTTTTGTTGGGCTTTCTCCCCCATGAGGGTTTCCCAAGATAAAATGTTGTGTACCTTGTGATTGTGTTTCTTTCAGTGATCCTCTTTATGTTGTTGTTTTGGAAATACATTGAGAAAATTTAAAATAACCTAATAATAACATTACTCTTAACACTCATAAATATGAGATGTGACTTTTCACATCAACCCTCTTACATGTGTTTAATGATTGGGGATCCGATACACTTAAGAGGAGAATTAGAAGGTTTATACACAATGATAATTTTAGAAAGTGAGTTGATATTAATAGAGATGGGTAATTCCCCCCTTCGACCCCTCTTTTAGATATTCTCTTAGACCCTCCCCTATCTTGTGGAAACTTATCCCCCATTACTCCATCCACATCCATATATAGTCGGCGTTACATTTTATTTTATCATTTTTCGATATACAATGGCTACATATTACATAGTCAGGCTCATGGCCATACATTGTGTTTACATTACATATCATTAATCCAAGGACTAAAAATGGGGATGTTACATTCCCCTCCCCCTACATATTTCACTTTCCTATGTGAAAAACACCATATGGGCACACACATACAAATTTTACATCATAATACTTGGTTCTTTTGCAAGTTCACAACTCTTGCAGCAATTCCAACCAACAATCTCTCATTCCCCTCAACCTACACAACCAAAGAAAGTTTACCCCCGTCACTATACCATAGTTCCTCAGGTTGTACCACTTCCTTTCCAAGGCTCCAACACAGATCGGACAAGAATTTATGAGATGTAGTTTTTGGAATTCTAGCTACCAAAATGGAGCCTTGCACACTTATATACAAATATACATTCATCTTTCTTCAAAATTTTCAAAAAATTGCAGACATTCCTCTCGTGTTTCCTCCTCATGCTCCCACATAACATTTTTAGGACCGTAGCAGGTCCATTGAACCTTTACCAGGATGATGGATTTATTTCTAAGAACTTTGAATTTCTGCTCCAGGATGTGCACTAGTTCCACTCAAAAGTCTTCTTTGTGCTCCACCTAGATCAAAATTTAATCAATTATGTGGTTAGGATCAGGAATATATTTCTTTAATAAAGACATATGAAAAACATTATAAATTCTCATGGATGTAGACAATGCAATCATGTATGCAACTAGGATTATCTTCTCTAAAACTTTAAATGTCCCATAGTATCTCACTGCCAACTTTGGGAAACTTCCCAATCTTAGCAAGCTCCTTTTAGAATTTACTTTTAAAAATACATGCTCACCCAATTTTAATTCCTTGTATTTCCTACTTTTATCGACATAACTCTTTTTCATATCACATGCAACCTTTAAATTATGCCTGATCTTTACTATCTTCTCTTCCATATCCTTTAACAATTTTCCAATAACTATTCTTTCTACCGGGTTGTCCCAACTTATTGGTGTGTTGCAATTCCTGCTATATAAGGCTTCAAACAAGCTCATCTTCAATGATGCATGATACCCATTATCATACACAAACTCAACTAGATGAAGGTATCCTTCCCACTTGGAAGGCTTGTTCATTACATACTTTCTCAACATATCTTCAATTATATGGTTAGTCCTTTATATTTTCCCATATGACTCTGAATGATATGTTGTACTAAAATTCAAGTTAGTCCCAAATCCCTTCCAAAATTTAGAAGTGAACTTGGGATATCTTCCTGCCACTATTTCCTCAGGCACACCATGTAGCCTAACAATTTCCTTCATGTAAAATTTGGAATATTAGTTTCCTTGTGATTTGTTTTCACTAGTATAAAATGTGTATCTTTTGTAAGCTTATCCACCACTATCGTAATGGAATCACTCTGCCTTGTGATTCTTAACAATTTGGTAATGAAATCTATTGTAACTACCTCCCACTTCCATTCAGGAATGGGAAATGTCTATAACAATCATGTTGGATGCCTATGCTCAATCTTCATCTTCTGACATTCCATGCACATGGATATGTAATCAACCACATCCTTCTTCATTCCAGACCAGAAGTACTAGATTTTTATCGTTGTAATGGTCTTTCAATACCCTTGATGTCTAGCATAGGGTAGATTGTGCATCTCTTTCGACACCATATTTCTCAATTCCTATGTGTTAGGAACATAAATTTTGTCCCTGAACAAGAGGATTCCATTTTCTTTCATCTTGTAATCTTTATATTTATGATGTACATTATTTTGCTATAAGCTTTCTTTAATTTGCACATAATGTTGGTATGTTGTTATAGCTTCTAAAATTATTGTTTTTAAATCTGAATAGTACATGTTAAGGGATGCACCATGCATTTCATGCACTCTCGTGTTGAGTGCATTAGACACTTTATTCTCTTTTCCCTTGATAATCTTGATGTCAAAGTCGTATTCACTGAGAAATTCTAGCCATCTAGTTTGTCTGGCATTTTGTGTTGGTTGTTCAAACAATTGTTTCAGACCACTATGATCCATCTTCAATTTGAATTTTCTACCAATGAGATAATGCCTCCACATTTTTAAGGAGTGAACTATGGATGCTAGTTCTAATTCATGGGTAGAATACTTTTTTTCATGTTTTTAAGCTTCCTTGACTCATAACATATGACATGCCCATTTTGTGTAAGGACTCCAACAAGCCCTTCCTTGCATGCATCCATGCACACAACAAAATATTCATATGGATCTGCAACCTTTAGAATAGGTTCACTGGTCAATAATTCTTTCAAATGCTCGAAACTCTCTTCACACTTGGAAGTCCATTCAAAATTTGTTCCCTTCTTTTGCAGCAAAGTGATTGGATGTGAAATCATGGAGAATCCTTCAATGAATCTCCTATAATATCCAGCCAATCCAATAAAGGATCTTACTTTCGAAACATTCTTTGGTGTTGGCCAACTTTTAACTGCCTCGATCTTTTTCGGATCCACTTCTATGCCATCTTCTAGGACAATGTGGCTCAAATAATGGATTTTTCTTTGATAGAAAGTTCATTTCCTTAACTTTTCATACAATTGGTGCTCTCTCAACACCTACAACACCATATGCAATTTTTGTTCATGCTCCTTCTATGTCTTGGAGCAGATAAGAATGTTATCAAAGAAGAAAATGACACTCCATTCATTAGACACATAAAAGCAGTTGGTGCATTTGTCAAGCCAAATGGCACCACCGCAAACTCATAATGGTCATATCTTGTCCTAAATGTTGGTTTGTTGGTGTCCTCTTCTTGGATGCTTACTTGATGATATCTTGATATTTTTAGTGAGTGTAAGTTTAAAAAGTCAAAACAATTTGTTTTGTTGTTTATTGGGTCTTTTATTCATGTCCTAGTCTCCTAAATATCATGTGTCAAGGTTTGATGATATTTCTATCAATGTAATATCGATGAGGCTATGAGGCATGTGGACCACTAATGGTCATTTTTGTGATTATTTTTCTATCCTCGGTAATACCTATGGCCTTCTAGCTGCAACAATGGAAAAGACACTATCACATATTGACAGAGAGAGAGAGTTCACAAAGGAAACTTCTGAAACATATATTTCACAATGAATTTCCTAGTTGTTGCGAAATGTTATTTTCATCATAACTTTAAAAAGACAAACTGGGTTTTTCCAAAACAAATTGGAGAGGCATCATAGTGTCATTAATTTTCTGACAAAAAACCATCCCAGCCCATTTCACCATTTGGGAGAAAAGGAGAAATTATCAGTCGTTGCGAAATCTCTTGGTTGTTGTGAAATTTCCTGTAGTTGATTGCTTTTGCAGTAAACTTCAAGCGCATCTTTCGAGCAGATAATGATTAATCTCAACAAATTGGAATAGGTTTTTCTCAAGAACAAGTTCATCTACAAAAACCACTCTTAGTTTTTTCACAGGTGTCATGGTTTGGGATATTATAAGGGATATTTACAACCTATTTTTACATATTTTTGCCTAATTTAATTAGTTAAAAACTAAACCCTAAGAAATAGGAGTTAGTTTGTAACTCCTTCTTGGATGTGAAACCCTAACTATTCCGACCTGATTGAGTTATATTGAAATGTAATTCTATATATTGTGAAGGAAATAAGGAGAAACAGGATGGAGAATTGAGGAAAAAGACTCTTTGGTTGCTGTATATATTTTTTGTTGTTAATGAAAGCTTTCAAGCTGAAGGACTTGAATATTTGTCTCAGAGATTCTTGTGCTAGTAATCTACAGTTTGTTTTTCCTTGAGAATGTTTCCTATATTTGTTTATCATTATGTCTATCCTTCTATTCTCAGTGAATGATTATAGATAGAGAATTCATTGTTGATGCTCTTTATTTCACATTCATTTTTCCTACATTAGTCTTCTGATATTATGACAAAACGCATCCATTGTTTGGTGATTTGTTATAATTGATGTGTTATGTTATTCTCACCACCATACTATAATGCCTATGATGACTGACATACTTCTAGCTACCTAGCCTATGAAGTACATTTTTTCATCTCAACCAGTTTTGAAAGATTTGATTTGACCTATCTTTATTATGACTCCATGCCCAATGTGTGTTTCACTCAATCCTACCACCACATCATAAACTTTATGTATTTACCTACAGATATGGCCATTGTGCTATAATTTCAGTGAGAAATCTGTCTCTGGTTGGAAAGGCCAATTTCCATCCCAAAGTGGTTTGAAAAAGTTACCTCTATGTTTTCCTTTCACATCGAAGGAAAATTACAGAGTGATAACAGATCTCAAGTCAATCTTGGAAAATATCTGTGTTCCCTTCAATTGATCGAAAAAATCATCAATCTACGGTAAAGGGTACATGTTCTTTATATTAACCTTATTAAGTTGTCTGAAGTATATACACAACCTCAAGGTTCCATCATTTTTATTAAAAAAAATTGTTGGGGCACCCCAAGGTGAGACACTTGGGTGTATGTACCCATTTTTCACCAATTCATCTAACTACATCTACAAATCTTTCAACTCTGGTGTGCTCATTCTATAATAAGTTTTTGACACTGGGGTAGCTCCATGGGGGGCTCTTCCATATGGGTTGCATATATTTGACATCCTTTTCTAAAAATTCTTTTCAGCTACAAGGCTTAAATCTTTTTGACAAATATAGGTCTTGGAATACCTTGTACCATCCTTGAATTTCCTTCTTCATCAAGGCATGTGAAATCCATTTTGTAACAATCTAGGACAACGTGATGTTTTTCCATCCAGTCCATACCAATCAAGCCGTCATATGACCCAAGTGGTATGATGTTCAAATATGCCTTAGTGCTAACTCCATTAATGTTCACTGCATAATCTATAACCAACTCATAGATTCTTCTATTGGTTCTAGTGGCTAGCTAAACCAACCAAGAATTTTCATGATTACATCTCTTCAATTTAAATATGTCAACCATATTAGGATCTATATAGTTATGAATAGCTCCATAATCAATCAAAATAGCCATGGGTTGATTATCAATCTTACCTTCCACTTCAATCATGTGGGGTTGATAGTTTGCTTGTCTATTGTCCAGAGTTGCATAAATCCTTGGCACGCTTCTACCCATGTCATCCATTGTATCAACTTCTTGAAGGTTGTGCATAGTCCTCATATTGTCTCCTTTGTGAGGAAAATCCTTGTACATGTGGTCTCATTCACATCACCAAAACTTTATGGGTTGATGTCTTGGTCGTTTCCCCAAGGAATCAGTCATATTGGGCTCATTTTGTTCTTGTTTCCCTTGCCTATATGATTGTGAATTATTCTTGAAGAAAGGTGGCTTAAATCCTTTCTTCCTTTGGTTCGTTTTTCCTTTCTTTTTTTCATACCAAGGTCTTTGAAAAGTTTTCCTTGCCTTACTCTAATCATACAAAAAAATATCTTTTCTTATGGCTTCATCCAAGGTTCTAGGCTCATCAAATTGGATTTTATCATTGTAGAAAGAAGGTATCCCACTCAGAAATAATTGGTTTTTAACCTTCTCATCCTTTATGAAGCAAACATACCTCAACAATTCAAGGAACCTACTCTCACACTCATCCTGTTTCATGCTTCTAAACTTGAGCTCAAAGACCTCTTTCATCTTCTTGTCATAATAATTCTCTGACAAGTATTTCTTCTGAAAATAATTTTTGAACTCCCTCCATGAGATCCTATTCTCATCAATGTGCTTAAATTACTTGATTTGATCCCACCACATAGATGTTTTTCGTTGAAGATAGTAGGTTGATATTTTGTCTTCTACATTTGATGAATAATAGTGCAATTGGAAATATTTCCTCATTCCCAATATCCATGTTTCTGCATCTTCATCTTTCTTGTGATCACCATCAAAAGTAGGATTCTTAATCTTCCTAAGCTCTCCTTGCAAATCCTCCACTTCAGACCTCCTCCCCTGTCTTCGAACATGGGAACACTTGGGATGCTCTCCAAACTTGAATTTTCATGTGATCTTCTAGTCAAGTGCCCTTGTGAATGATGATGTCTACTAACACTCCTTGTTCTATGAGATCCCTCATGGTCATCCGTCCTATCGTGAGATCTAGATACTTCTACTTGCCTTGCATTGGCTACTTTTTTTGTTCCATAATCATTATTGACTTGAATCTACAACATATTTAGAATCTGTAGCATCTCTGTTGTAGGAAAATCTCCCTGCGGACAGGTAGATCACCTCTAAGGCTTGACCTTAACCCTAGACAGAAAAATGCTTAACGTGGACACTGACTTCCTTTCAAATCTATCTAAACTAATGCATGAGAAGGGAGGATAATAGAAGTACCTTTTAATCGACGTTTGTCCCTGCACGCTCCGAGTTTTGCTCCAATCCTTTGCTCCTTGCTGAGGTATGTGGACAAAAAAAGATACGACCACTTCCTAATCTATTGACATTAGCTTGAAAATAGATCTATCAATAAATGACAAGTTTATGTAACATCAGACACAAACTAGAAAGAAACAGGCCAAGCGTGTCATATTAATGAGAATAACGACAGCAGTGCTTACAATCGTAGATGCGAATGCGACAACTTCGTCAAGTCCTCTTCATCTAACCCTTGCCTGAAAGATCCACAACCTGGATAAAAGCAGCTTCACTGATCACTCTCCTTTGGCTGACTGTAAGTTTCCTCCAAGATCATAAGTTTCATATGTTCAATTCTTGCTCCCCCTTTCCACCATCATAGACCTGTTTATATAGGTTAGGAGGGGTCTAACCTCTTGAGTTATGTTTAGAACCAGTTGGGAACCTTCTCCTTAGATCAGGGATATTTTGATGAAATCGAGAATTCGAGCACAACTGCCTCCTAATATCGAATGATCCTCCCCTTATTCTCCTCAATGGGCTAACAACTGACCCAGAATAGGGAGCGCTCCCTCAGAAAGGGCATCAGAGCGTTGTAGCGCTCCCTGGTAAGCCTTGGGAAAGCGCCAACGCTCTCAAGATGAGCAGTGCTCCTCCAGAAGGGCCTGATGGGCATTATAACGCTCCCTAAAGAATGATAGGGGAGTGACAATGCTTCTGCAGCTGAAAAAGGGGAGCGTTCCACCTCCAAACCAATGTTTCAGGGTCTCTTTCAGGTGTCAAGAGCTATTTGATTCCAGTAGACCAGTTTTCCTCCTTCAAATTAGTCATGTGAGATGTTATAAGTGCTTCCTTAGTGTCGTTATCATGGTATCATGTCTGAACATCGTTTGCGACACTAGTGACCAACTTGCGACACTTGCGAAAGTTGTAGGAAAGATGCGACACTTACGGCGATTGATAGGGACAATGCGACACTTAGCAATTTTGACGTGTAACAGAATTCCCCCAAAGTATGAAGTCAGAAGATACGAACTGATGACTGAAATAATTTGCAGACGTTCAAGCAAGGGTATAGACTCGGAGAACCTGACGGAAGCTGCACACAAACATCCAACAAATATCATGACATATTTCAAAACCCAAGGAAGGCATACCTATGCTTGGGTGATCAAGACTTGCAAGACATGGCCGCCATAAAATACACTGTGGATCCATAATCGCATTGGTAAAAAGGGTATAGCCACCGGAGATACACTGTGGATCTATACTTTGATAACTCAGACTGATCATAGCCACGAAGAATACACAGTGGATCTACGAGATGACAAGACATAGACACGACCAATACAAAGTGGATCTATGTAACAGTGTATGTATTCTTTGTCCAACACTCTTTCGGAACCTGGGCGAAACATATATCAGAGTGAATTAATCAACCCAGGGTCTTCTTACCAATCCCCATGCGATACGATTCTAACCATGTGAATAAATGTCTCGGTGTCGAACACGACAGAAACCACTTGATTACCGGTCAATGAGGTAAACCGTTAACAAGTGCGAGGGAGATCACCATTAATGTCAATGATTCACAAGGTATCTTAGTACATTCCACCGAACATGAATAGATGAGCTGAGGTCGAACATTCGTGGAATCATTCGATCAAGGGTCAATGATGCAAACCCACTATCAAATGTGAGGAGGCCTGCCATTGAGGCATCCAGGTCCCAAAGTAGTAGCTAGTTTCTAAGTCTAGTTCCTGGATAATGTGTCGGAGTCGACATGAATAGACTCGTCGAGGGAGGGCCTTGATGTATCCCCCATCAACGACGCGAAACATGTATGAAGATGTAATTGGTAGGTCAAAAGATCATGGACTGAAACGGGTTTTGGGACATCATATTTGGGATGGTTGACTCTCGAGGCAGATACTTCCCTTGAACACTGGGGCACAACAGCAAAACATGACATGGACCAAAACTGTGCAATGGATATCGTGACTTGTGTCGGGTGACCCAAAGGAGTGAAAGGAAACTCAAATATTGGCTCAGTGCAGAGGTTCAATGGATTATGATATGAGCAAATGACAAAGTGTCATGTTCAAGGGAGACTCTAAGAAGTGCTAGATGGTGTTCTCAAGAGACTGCTTGGCTTGCTCCTTTCAATTTTTCCCCCATCTAGATAGATGAGTACCTCTTTTTAATTTAACGAGCTCGAGGAGGATAACACATGCTCGATATAACTCACCTTCGGTAAGTTCCTCTTCCTTTGTTTACGAACCGGAAGAAGTAAGGGTTCATTCCCATATGGGTCTGTAGATGTGTGTTTTAACGAGTCCAAAGACAGAAAACTCGAAGGTTTTTTGGGATTATAGAGTTTGGAAAAACACTTAAAAGAGAAATCTCTCAGTTCCTTTTTCGTACAGTAGTCCATCGAGACCAAAAAAGGGTTAAACTACCGCTCTAAAGACGCCCTTTCTGACCTTTTAACGAGTGTGAAAGGAAGCAAGATCACTCGACAATCTTTTCATATTTAGAGAGTCTGAAAAGGGTTTAAAGGAGACTCCAGGGGGGTTCCTTTTTCGTGTGATCGTATCCGTACGGGTCCGAAAAAGAGATAAAAGTTTACCCGGTTGCGTTCTCATATTGTCGAGCTCGAGAACGAACTAATACTATGCTCATAAATACGACAAGGTGAAAGATGCATTAGGACTGCCAATAAACCTGCGATGCCAGAAACTATAAACCAGAGATTAGTGAAGCCATTTACACCATTAGAGAAACCCAAAAATGACCATACCTTATGAAAAAAATGAAATTTTATAAATATGAATTAATTTGAAAAACTCATTTACCATTTCATTTGCAAGGATTTTGTGGAGTGTTGGAGAATCTCAATTGGAGCAAATCTTGTTTTTCTCGCTGTCGGAGCTACGATTGATCATTTCGCACACCGTTCGAACCAGGTAGGTGTTCATTCTTTACTCTTTTAATTGCATGGTTCCAAGTTGATTTTCATAGCATTATTAATTTAAAACACAAATCCCTAGGTCGCCCCTTTTTGAACCAAATCGGCCTCCTTTTAAAAGTTGATAAAATGGGGGAAATCGTTCACAAAAATGTATTGGAAAAGGGTTGTTAGGATGTCCACACCCTAACAATTGATTAGACCGATCATTTTAGCCAAAGAAATTTGTGAAAAATCCCCTCATGGGCCCACACACCCCCTCAAATCGTTTTACATTTTTTACCATGTTTTAATCATTGTTTGGTAAATATTGAAGGGTGTGGTGGTTAAAAAGGATGATTGGTTGCTTTTAGATGTCATGGGCATTTGATTTCATGTTTTAAAATGCTTTTTGAAAATTGCCTAAATCACAAAAACATGGGGAATGATAGAAATCTTGAATTTTTGTTTTGTAGGGTATTTGGCAATCATGATTGAATGGAAAGAGCGAGAACACGAGATGGATGATTTAGCCGCTCTACGGAGTCCCCGTATGCGGGCCGCTTTGAGGGCCTGCAGTTTGCTCAAGTTTTTCAAACTGAAAAAAATGAAAAGAGAGGTTCTACTGCTTGAGCACATGATTGTCCTTTGGGACGTTACGGAACAGGGATTCCATATTGGTACACAACTCCTAACCATCGAGTTGGAAGATGTGTACTTTCTGACCGACCTCTCGAAAAGAGGGGTCCCCATAGCTTTTACAGGGCAGAGGGCATTACCTGAGCAGGTGGACGTGTATCTGGCACGTCACTGTGTTCCGGGAGCAAGGTTGGTAGGGGGCAGGATCCCTATCAAGGATATACGAGATCTGCCTCTTCGATCTATATTATTTGCTATCACTAGCGTGACTAGTAGCACTAGTGCTCATTTGGCTTCGAGATCATAGGTGGCCTATGGTGTTTAGTGTTTAGAGCCAACACTGTTCAATTGGAGTGCAGCGTTCCTTCGGAATGTGAAGGAACAAATTTCTCGGTGCAGGAACAGCCAAAAACAGTTTGGCTATGGCTCATTCTTAGTCTCGTTTTTCTTAGAGCGCATCCCTCAGATGCAGCCTCAGATTGCACTGGCAGTACGACCAGTGGATGAGCCTCGAATGGAGAGGTGGACTAGTCTATCTCCGAGGTTAGTTTCGGAGTCAGAGTTCTGTTTTACTGGTGATTTCTTTTCCTGGTTGAGGCGGCAGTACCTTTGGATCGAGGACTTCCCGTATGCTGATGTAGACTTCCGCGGGAGTATGGACTTGATTTTGCCCGAGGGGGAAGATTGGGATGAGTCAGGTAAGAGACTAAGACATACCTTGTCTAGTTTTGTTTTTTAAGTTTTTGATGTATGTGTATTTTTTTGGGTATGCAAGAGAGTTCTGACAGATGTTTTTGTTTTTAACATGCAGACAAGGGAGCAGTGCGCCCAGCGGATATACCAGTGCCAGGACGTCATGGCGGCGCCCCAGTTGTGGCAGACCCAGTAGTACCGGTGGCAGGCCTCCGGGAGGTTGAGAGGAACCTCCAGGGCCTTACGATGGGTATCCCTCCTCTGCGGAGGGGGGACGTGCCTTTGCATCTGCAGCGACACACTGTAGGGGTGCCAGAGAATATCAATTCTCTGTTGAGGCATGTAGTACG
>ML868857.1:11350-32021 GCA_009831015.1 Picea engelmannii | reverse complement strand
TTTTTCTTTCATAGTTAATGTAATATAATTTGGTAGGGGACCCATTTAATTTTCTCAAAATAAGAAAATGCAATGGGAGTTATTGTAGGCAGAACAATGCCCTTTCTTGTGGCCTATGTTTTAAAAATATTATGACTATACACATGCTTCATCCATTTTCCTTGGATTGAAAAGCATCACTTTCTTTCGTAGATGGATATGTAGACCCCCTAGATACTTGAGGAGTTCATATGGGCTCTTGGGAGAGATATCCAACATGATGGCCATCTTTTTGAACTCAGTGGTGTATTCATGTACACACTTCCCATGCTTCTGCCTAAAGTAGTGCCACCAAATCCATTGGTCCTCTACATAGTTGATAGGGTACAATTGGGATTAGATCAATGTTTTGAAGTCCTTTCACCTAATTATTGCAAGATCACCCTCCATCCAAAGTTTTTTCGTATGGATTTCCCACCAGGTTAAAGTTGCATGGACCTCTAACTTAAATCTAACAAATGATATCTTTTTTTCTTCATCTACATGGTGAACACTAAAATAAATTTCTAGTTGTTGGAACCATTGATTCAGTTTGAATCCATCGATCTCACCTTGGTATGGATTTATGTCCACTTTTTCTTCCATATTGAATAAATACTTGTGGATAAAAAAGATCATTTTAAGGTCTTTAATATAACATCATGAGGATAAATCCCCCTGCATTTTATCAAGGTGGTAATCCTCTTGTTTGATATATGGAATATTGTTCTTATGAACTTAGATGCATAAAATAGTAAACCTTAACAAATATTCCAATAAACCTCCTATATAAAAATGAACAAACTCTTTTATACAGATTTACTTGTCAATCACATCATCTCATTAAAGAAGAAGAAATAAATGTGTTTGTAGCTTTCTATCTATAGGGGTTGGAGTCTTCTTTCAACAAAACAAATTTCATTCTTTAAAAATAATGTGAACCCAGAATCAAATGTGACTTTGCAAGATGAAATAAAAGTAGAATGGACACATCATCAAAGAACTTAAAATGATCATCACATTTAAACTAAAAAATGATTTTGATAGACACACATTTGCAATCTTGTGCTTTAGACTCGAAGTCTGATAAATCACTAATCTAATGCCCTGAATAGCTCTTTGAGGAAGAAATTAATAATAATCTCCTAAATTTAATAATATTAATGATGTCTAAAACAAAATTAACAAGATCTCAGTGAAAACTATATAAATTGAATTAAATGCATTTTCCTTTTTACACGAAGGGATTTTTCTCCTTTGGACCTGAAATGTCATGAGAAATGAATGGAAGAATATAGAGAAAGAGATTATTAGACTCAGATATTATTGTTTCCAAAAATACATGGAAACCCTAATGGAAAGAATCAAGAAGAAATAAATATGAGGAAGAAAGATAAGAAATCTAATTCACAAAATATTGGAAAGGAAAAACTTTCTTCTTGCAAACTCTCCACCATTGCAAAAACTCTTGACTACTAACAACAACTAACCCCTTGAATGCCTTTCACCTCTTATTTTATAATCTTCTTGAAGATTGTGTAGGGTTAAATTTATTTTTTTATCTTTGACTTTGTAGATATGAACTTATATATGTGTTCCATCAACTAGGACCCACTTTAAAATCTCATAAATTTCTCGTGAGAAACAATTTTCCAATAATAATTAGTTGCCAAGATAGAAAATAGTCCCTGTTAGTGTCAAAAGTCACTCCTGGATTGCGACAGGAGAAGAGCCCAACACCCATCAGTTTTATGTCACGATAAGTTTAATGGATGATCAAATGGTCAGAGACCCAGGATAGAATCACTCTAGCTCAGGGACCAGGTCTGGTATGTAAAGAACAAAGGAGGTCTTGATCTAACTTTAGTCAGTGGGTTGATTGTAAAATGGGTAGGTGGAAGACTTGGTGAGAGGAGTGAGCAAAAATACCTCGAGCAACAGGCCTTTCAGCAGTTTGCAGAAGAAAAACTCTAAATGCAAGATCCTCTTGGTTCAGAGTTTCAGGTAACTGAAGGGGTGACTTGACTGGATCCTCCAATTCCAAGTCATTCAGCGTTGAGAAAATCACAAGACCAATTAGAGACAACGCAGTTGTTACAGTGATCCAACCTACATCATCCTATAACAACTACAACGATTGGATCCTCCAATTTCGAGTTTTTCTAATACAGTATGAACAAAGACATGGAAAGAAGCTGACATTCATAAGGCAAGAAGTCTTAGATGTTAATACATAGCCAGAATAACCAATGCTTCGTTAAAGATTTTACAATCGGGAGCCTTTCTCAACCATCGATCCTTTGAAAATTATCAAAACTAAGTATATATAATCCTAAACATTTTCCCAACAGAGGCCTCCTAGACTTTTGGGATGAGGCGTCTCTTCAATCAAATTTGGCCTGCACTCCTCTGTCATACACCACCTTAATTCTGCATGGGTTGCACTAGGGGGTAGATGAGCCCTTAAATGTTGAATTAGCATGTGCAGACTTCCCTAGGGAGTCGAGGACTCAACATGGCTTCTGTGGGAAAAAACCAGTATAGAGGACCACCTCTGGCGGACTTCCTACCGGGACCTCCATACCTTGCAATTAATGAGTGAGGCGAGGTTTCAACCACCCCCTCTCTTCTTCATTCGTTCCAAGCAGGTATCAGGATTGATATCAAGTCGAACCGGCATCTGGAGAACACGGTGCCCCCCTTCTGAAACTCAACTTGGCACTTTTGGCCCCCCTTTGTACAACCTTTTCTACTCCCTCAAGTGACCATGGGCCATGCCCCTACGCTTATCCTCAAAGGCGCTTTCGGCACTTCGAGGTTCGGGGCTTCGAGATACGAAGCCCTTACCCTTAGAACTCCTGAATGTCGACATGCCGATGTGATTAGATCTTTCTCTGTGCATCCTCCTGATCAATGGTCCTGATCCTTTCGATATTTCTTGCACCGAGAGTTCATGATGCGCTTCTTCCTCGAAATCCCAATTGACTAAACTACGAAAGAAAGGATTTGCATCGCGTGTCCTTCAGATGAATAACCGAGATAGCATTTGTTATTTAAAATGGGGCTACCTTCATTCCCAAACTCGCTTGATGTGACCTGGCGCTAGGACTGCGGGCTCAGCTCCAAAGGTGCCTTCGACATTTCACTGATCGACAATTTCAGCTGCAGTGAATGGGAGGTCCCTTGTCTCCCGAAACATTGATCCCCGAAATGTAGACTGGCTGCCACCTGTCCCAACTGGATCGGACGACCCAGATTTGTCTTGAAATATGGGTGTTATCTCTTGCGCTAAATCTCGGGAAACTTGGTAGCCCCGAAAACCCGATGACCATCGATCTGCTCTATTGATGGATCTCAGCTGCTGACGACATAACTTTGCATGCTTGCTTGATTTGTAGCCTGAAATGAGATTTTTTCATGTTGCGCTTGGGCGCTTCTCGTGAAACTTGCAAACTCGGATACTCTTGTGCCCAAGACAATAATGGTTGTTAACATTAGGTTCCATGGGGGATAGATTCATCCCTGTGATGCTCTAAGAACTCATTCTACAGCTTCAGTGCCTTGCTGTTGGGCTATGGAGTCAAGCTCAAAACATCTCGCTTCTGAAAATATAGGTCGAAAAGTAAAGCAAAGAAAATAAATCTACATGCTCAAAGGAGCTTATTTATATACAGTCCTAATGCTAATAAAATATTTTACATGGGGCTAGGTGAAAGCAGACTTCCACCATAGCCATTCAAGCAGCTTCCTGGATAGAAGCTCCTTTCTTCTGTTGATGATCACCAATAGATGGTGTAACCATGACAGCAAAACAGCTACACTCTTCAACTTCTCCTCATAGGCTAAATTTGATATGAAATAGGGTGGCTCCAAGGCATAAAGGACATGCCACTCCATGTATTCACTGACAGGGTCATAGAATGAGTGGCGAATTTCAGAAAATTTGCGACAGGAAGCCTCCTCTACTACACAGTTGTTCCCATGTGTCTGAATATCTCTGACAAGCACAGGTGAGTGGACAACTATCGTAGGCTCACTGATCTTGAGCGGTGGCTGCTCACTGACTGGCTCTGGATAGGAAAAGAAATGTGCACTCAGCTTCTCTTCTAGTTCTTCCTCGTCTTCTTTGTGCACTTCCCCATATTGTAAAAAGGGAACAGTCTCCCAATCCTTCCCTTCAATCCCAAATGTAAATACATCATGGGAAATCTTTTGAAGGAAGAAAGAACAATCCTCTTCCACAATGGCTTCTTCGTTTAAATCTGAGACAGCAGGCTCATCAGGGGCAGATGCTAATGCATCTAAGAAAACTTTGATAATCTCTTCAAAAGAGCTGCTTAGATCATCTGCCTCGAAGACTGGAAAATCCTCTTCGTTGCCATCAGATTCCAATTTTGCACGTTGGGCAGTGAGAGATACCGCCTGCTCCATCAGCTCACTGAGGGCATCTCCTTCCTTCATGGGATCTTCATCACTTTCATAACCTGCCTCTGATGCAGATGAATGGGGAGGAGAAAGGATTGAGTTCTGATCCTGGTCATCAGGATCATCCCCACAGCCTACGTAAAAAACAACTTTCTCTTGTATAGAGTTGTGGTATCCCTCACAACAGTTATGACAAATTAACTCAGGGGGATACATCTTCTGAAAATAAGCAGTGAAAGCTACATGGAATCCATTGAGTGAAGAAATGCTAGAAGGGGGTAAAGAATGATACCATTTATGCGCATCCCCTGCTAACGAGAACATGAACATATTCAGTAATACATCCTCATGATGTATCTCCCACTGACGCATGAGTTCATGAAACTCACTGAGGTGCTGAGCAGGGTTGTCCTCTTCACATTTTCCAAATATGAGCAAATAATCACCCCATTCATTGGGAGAGGGGATAACATTAGGAAAACCAGGAATAGCAGAAACATTAAAAGGAGAAAACCTGTGAGCAAGAATTTTCTCCATATTGAACCAGTGGAGTCGCTAATCGATCCTTGAATCATGGAGTTTCCAGGTGAAAGATGCGCAGCTTTGAATATGTATGGTCCTTGTTCACCCTCAAAGGCTAGATCCTAACGTTGTTGTTACCCCAGGAAGCTTCTCAGGCTGAGAAAGAAGCTGCTGAAACCTTCTCGAGAAAGCTCCTTAGGGTCAGCTTTCAGGTGTGCTAATAGTAGCCACAGATGAAACAGTGATGTGGAAACCTTGGAATCACCACAGTGGAGTCACCAGGTGCACAGTACCAATCTTGAAGGGCTTTGATGTCTGATGCACCTTCAGAATCAGAGGCTCAATGTTGTTCTGCCCAGGGAAAATCTTCAACTTCATCCCCAGCAACGGTGCAAGAAATGTTAGCGTCAGAAGTCACTCCTGGATTGCGGCAGGTGCAGAGCCCAATGCCCATCAATTTTTTATCACGATAAGTTTAATTAATGATCAAATGGTTAGAGACCTAGGACAGAATCACTCTAGCTTAGGGACCAGGTCTGGTATGTAAAGAGCAAAGGAGGTCTTGATCTAACTTTAGTCAGTGGGTTGATTGTAAAATGGGCAGGTGGAAGACTTGGTGAGAGGAGTGAGAAAAACTACCTCAAGCAACACTCCTTTCAATAGTTTGCAGAAGAAAAACTCTAAATTCAAGATCCTCTTGGTTCAGAGTTTCAGGTAACTGAAGGGGTGACTTGACTGGATCCTCCAATTCCAAGTCATTTAGCATTGAGAAAATCACAAGACCGATTAGAGACAACGCAGATATTACAGTGATCCAACCTACATCATCCTATAACAACTACAACTCGACTGGATCCTCCAATTTCGAGTTGTTCTAATACAGTATGAACAAAGACATGGAAATAAGATGACATTCATAAGGCAAGAAGTCTCATATGTTAATACATAACCAGAATAACCAGTGCTTCATTAAATCTTTTACAATCGGGAGCCTTGCTCAACCATCGATCCTTTGAAAAATATCAAAACTAAGTATATATACTCCTAAACATTTTCCCAACAGAGGCCTCCTAGACTTTCAGGATGAGGCGTCTCTTCAATCAAATCTGGCCTGCACTCCTCTATCATACGCCACCTTAATTCTGCATGGCTCATTCCAGGGGGTAGCTGAGCCCTTAAATGTTGAATTAGCATGCACAAACTTCCCTGGGGAGTTGAGGACTCAACATGGCTTCTGTGGGAAAAAACCAGTACAGAGGACCACCATGGGCATACTTCCTGTCGGGACCTCCATACCTTGCACTTAATGAGTGAGGTGAGGTTTCAACCACCCCCTCCCTTCTTCATTCATTCCAAGCAGGTATCGATATTGAGATCAAGTCGAAACGACATCTGGAGAACACGGTGCCCCCCTTCTGAAACTCAACTCGACACTTTTGGTCCCATTTGTACAGACTTTTCTACTCCCTCAAGTGACCACGGGCCATGACCCTACGCTTATCCTCAAAGGTGCTTTTGGTGCTTCAGGGTTCGGGGCTTCTAGATATGAGGCCCTTACCCTTAGAAGTCCTAAATGTCGACATGATGATGTGATTAGATCTTGCACCATGCATCCTCTTGATCAATGGTCTTGATCCTTTCGGGATTTCTTTCACCGGGAGTTCACGATGCACTTCTTCCTCGAAATCCCGATCGACTAAAATGCGAAATCACGGATGTGCACTGCGTTTCCTTTAGATGAACGACCGAGATATAATTTTTTATTTAAAAGGGGGCTGCCTTCATTCCTAGGCTCATTGGACGTGACCTGACGCTAGGACCGTGGGCTCAGCTCCAAAGGTGCCTTCAACATTTCATCGATCAACAATTTCAGCTGCAGTGAATGGAAGGTCCCTTGTCTCCCGAAACGTCGATCCCCCAAATGTTGACTGGATTCCACCTGTCCCAACTGGATCGAATGACCCAGATTTGTCTTGAAATATGGTTGTTATATCTTGTGCTAAATCTCGGGCAACTTGGTAGCCCCAAAAACCCGATGATCGTCGATCTGCTCTATTGATGGATCTCGGCTGTTGATGACATAACTTCGCCTGCTCACTTGATTTGTAGCCTGAAATGAGATTTTTTCGTGTTGCGCTTGGGCACTTCTCATGCAACCTGCAGACCTGGATACTCTTTTTCCCAAGACAAGAATGGTTGTTAACAGTCCCAATTGTAATTATTTTTTAGGGAATGATATAAATGGTTCCAGGAATGGAAACCAATTCTAAATTATTCTTCACATCTCTTTGTTTCCAACGAGCTCTTGTTTTCCCAATTTGGACATCCAGATCAAAAGTTATGGCCTCTAGAAGATATAGACTCAACAATCGTCAATTTATCCATGCGAATTTTGAGCTCTTGAATTTTTAGTCTGCCCCATTTATCCCACATGCATTGGGGAATAGTTATCATATCTTGTTTATAATAAAAATGAATCCCAATATTATTCATGTGTGGAAAGATAACTATGGAACCTTTTGTATCTTGTGCATAGTCTAGCTTTTGGTTTCCACCTCATCGCCCAACCATCATGCCAAAACACTTTCCCAATAATCTATGTGTCCAATAAATATCGACCAAGGTTCACTCATGGGTAGGTCCACCTCACTGCCATTTTTCGCAATGGGATAGTTCCACCTCACTACCATGTGCCACCTATGGATAGGTCCACCTCACCGCCACGTGTCACCCAATATGCCAAAGGAGGGGGAAAGGGATAAAACCTATATAATAAATAATTTCAAAAAATAATAAAATCGTAAAATAGAAATACCTTGAAATGGGGAAATTTGGGGGTAGGGTAATGAGTCGGTAAAAATTAGTAAAAATGACTAAGTGTTGAGACTTGTAGACTTGTTGGGGTGGGGTGATGTAGAAAAATCATAATATGGGATCCTACATCCACATTCAAAAGTAAAAAATAAACTAAGTATAAGACTCAGTAAAAATTAAGTTAAAACTCAATAAAATGACTAATTTGTGAAGGGTGCAATTAGGATAATGTGTAAGTGGGAAGTGAAAAATGAGTATTGTGGAAATGTGGGTTGCAGGGAAGGTGGAAATGAGGGTATGGGTGGGTTTAGGAGTGGAAGGCGGAAATGAGGGTATGGGCTCCTACATCCTCATTCAAGAGTAAAAAATAAACTAAGTATAATACCCAGTAAAAACTAAGTGTAAAACTCAGTAAAATGACTAAGCCATGAAGGGTGCAGTTAGAGTAATGCAAAAGTGGGAAGTACAAATTGAATATTGTGGAAATGTGAGTTGTGGGGTTAGGATTAAAAATTTAATATGATATAATGGATTATGAATCTATATTCATGAAAATGACTAAGTATAGGAGTATGGAGAGTAGTGTAAAGGAATATGGAGAGTAGTGAAAAATGGCTAAGTATGGAGTAAGGGGAAGAAGGAAAATGACTAAGTATTAAGTGTGGAGTGTAAGGAAAAAATTAAGGAAAATGTCTAAGTATGGGGTTGTAGTATATAGACAATTGAGTAAATACAGATGAGTGAGGAAATTGACATATTGTTACACATTATTTTTTCGCAACTAATAATGTTCACCTACTTTCCATCATCCAAAGCTTAAAATCCATGATCACTGAATAAATACCTTCCCTTGAAAGAAGCCATAATGTATTTAAAAAACATGTTTTTTGTGAAACTGTCGCATGTTTCACTACTAAAACATGTGACACTCTTAATTGTTTCATGTTACACCACAGTAGCATGCAACAATGTCTCATGTTTCTAGTTCATAGGGTGCGACACTATTTGAAAGGGAGGAAAAAGAAGAAATTTGTGAAGTTTATAGAAGAGAAGATTTGGATATGAGGTGTCCTTCGATCAGTTTGGATATCACCTGTAATTCTAATTTGGGGAGATCCTAACCTCTTATCCCAACCTCCTCTTCAATCTATAAAAGGAGACTTCTCTCATGAGAAAAGGTTAAAAGCTAATTGAGAATAACTAGTAGTGAATAGTGGTTTATAGCTTTAGCTTCTCATTTGTGATTAGAAGATTGTTTATTGGCCTTCAGAAATTCTTGTGTCAAAGTATTTAGTTGATGTTGATGGAAATAATGGAAGCAATGTGGGTATTGGATAAATGAACTATTGGAAAGAGCCTCACAACACCAAGGCACTGGTTGTAACTCTTCCATTTTTATATAAGTCAACTCTTTACTAAAAAAACATTGTTATTTATACACCTGATGATTTTCATATTTCCCTCATATCTTAAAAATCTTCCTGATGATGGACCACATTTTTTTGGTCCGAAACGTCGAATAAAAAACTGATGCGATGAATCCGAAAGAACCACCTTATCATAAGTCCAGTCGCAAAAGTATCAGAACTAAAAAACTCTTCCATTATTATTAATGCAGTAACATGTTTACTTTCCTATAAAGATTGTTCATTGTAAATTGTCTTTATTTCATTTATCCTTGGTCATTTGTATAGATTTGTTGAAGTACTATTATTTCTTTAACTGGATAACATGTTTTCTTATACAGGTTTCCATCCAAAAACCTTTGAATCAAGATAGGAGCTACAATTAGTGAGGACAATCGTCGATAAAAAGGAATGAGTCCTTACTTATGAATATTTTGATTGTATGAATATAAGGAAAGTAATATTTTTTGTGTTGTTTTGTTCTAGATTTGGTTTCCCAAGCTAGGGAGATTGGTTTGTGTCTGCATTGATTAATTTGTCCAATACAAAAATTGGCAACTCCACTGGGGAATGAATCCTCCAGATGTGTTCTCTTGGTATTGCTTCCTTGCCTTGTTTTTATCTCTCTAAGTCATTTCCTGATATTGTTTGATCATTAGACCTTGAAATTCACTGGAATTTTTTCATAATTTTTGTTTTTCAAGTTTTTTTATTGACTGTTGCACTCTCCATTTGAGATAAAAAGTGACATTTTCACACTATACTGGAATGCAACCCATGACACTCTTTGTTGTCGCAATGTGTTGCACAGTATCCTGTGACACTTATTGAAAGAACAAGTTTTTATTTACTCTTTCATTCCTATATTTAAGATCTATCTCTTGCTGTGAATTTTCGGCTTTCTTAACAATCTTCTTAACAATTTTAATGTTTGATTTTGACCATTTGTTTCATTATTGAATTTTTTCCATTATTATCTTTGTTTTGGAAAAAAATTTCTTACTTCTGAAAGGGGTACAATCTCTTAGCTTTGTCTTCGAGTGTCTTTCAGTCTAGATTTTGATTTCTATGACCCAATTCTTTATTTTTTGGATTATTTGCTGAGAAAATAGTTTTTTGTTTTTTCTGAATACTTTATTTTCCAAAACAAAAAAAACATTTACACATTGCCTAGATTACTTTTGGTTTTAAAGAAATTTGTTTCTTTTATATTTAGATTTATCTTGGAAAAAAAAATTGTATTCTTGCACTGCATTAGTTGGAGGGCATTTTTAGTTGTTTTGAGTAGTAAATTTGTTGGTATTTATGAAAATTTGGGACATTGTACATTCAGGAATAAAAACAAATTCTCCCTATCGTAATATAGCTTTCATTGAAGTGAAATATTTCGTTTTCATCTACTTGCATCATTTTGAGTTGATCAAAACATCATCTTGTCCACGCCATTTTCCTCTTGAGTAAACAACATCCGTAAAATCAACGCTAATAAAATTTATTCAAGACTTTTTTATTGGTAGAAAACCAACATTAGATTAGTTTTATGGATTTGGAATAGGTGTTGAGGTTAACTCTCCAAATCTACAAAACAAACTTAGAATCTTGAGACAGAAAGAAAAATCAATTTGTCAGATCATTGTTTTGGGAAGCCCTTCTCACATAAGGGCCAATCACGAGGTCACATTGGGGCCATTAGAGCAATTAACCCTTCTTTGTTGGTCCTGGTGGCATGGTCTACACATATTACAAAAAATGTCGAGAGACACTTGGGGATCACTTGAGAGGAAACTCTCAAGGGTATTTCAAGTCTTAATTTCCTTACCCTTGCATGTATACCCGATTGTCGACTATTTCCCTAGAATTTTATTGTTGTAAGTGGTAACCTTAGTGGATTTTGTATTTAGGATTTATACACAAGGTGATTGTGAAGGGGAAATATTTGGTTTACTTGGGATAGATGTTGGTAAAACTCACTCGGGCTCCTTAGAGGGTAACCCACGATTTTACCATGAAGAAGCTTGCACCAGGGTGTAAGTCCGTTAAGAATATCTTCAACATAATTGTTCCACCCGCTCTATCTCAACTCCTTCTCATTTCGATCCCATGATGTTAGATTTAATCACCAACTAGTGTGTCATTGTGAAGAAGATATTTTTTTTGTGTTTCTTATTCCTAGAATTTTTAGCAAGTGTTGTTTGTTTTCCCTAGTAGACCATAGGTATAATTGGTATTTGTTAGTAAAATTTATAGTGGCAGAACATCTTCGTCATTCTTTTTGAATTCATGGTTTACCCCATGAACTACGAGAAGAATCACAACCTGAAAATTCATACATTGAGACTACACAAATTGAACCTATACAACCGAAAAACACCGAACAATTTGAAACAATAGAAGAATTTGAGGTAGTACAAACTGAGAATTTAGAACTTGAGGAACCTAAGATTGAAATAACAAAGATTTTTGATCCTGAACCTATTGAACCTGAACTTATCGAACCTAAAATAGTTGAGAATTTTCCTCTTTCACTAAGTCGTGTTTTAACACCTTCACTTTCCTGCTTAGGGGAAACCTCTGTTAACTGGGAAAAATCCTCCTTTTGGAAAAAAACTCCTATTGGGAGTTATCCTTCGAGAATTTATCCTCCTCTTGGTCAACATCATGCTCTTTTTCAAATGCTTCCTCTTGGTCAACATCCTCCTCTTGGTCAACATCCTCCTCTCGGTCAACATCCTCCTCTTGGTCAACAGTTTCCTTTTGGTCAACAACCTCCTATTGGTTAGCAACCTTCTATAGGAAATAGACTAGAGGACCCTCTCAATTAGGTTTTATGAAACCCAATGGTACCCAAATATTTAGTGGTGCTTCATTCCCCGAAATGGAAAGAGCTCCATCAAATTTACCTCAAGCTGGTGGAGATGGTGGAACTCAAGTGCCTATTAGCCAACCATTCCATGCATATACTCCTTCATCTCATGTTAATGGTACACTAACAACTATGGGACCAGCCTTTCAGGTTTTTAACCATCTAGGTGGGGCTTAGATTCCCATAGTGCCAAAATATTCTCAACGGGGATATCCTCCTCCCACGGGAGATAATACTCACACTACTTACCAATATACCACGTTTCAACAACTTGTGTTTAATCGACAGATACCATTCCTGGAAACATTAGTGTTTTTAACCATTTTTCATTCTCCTTTTTGGCCACCTATCCCTGCCAAGTTACCAAGTGATATTCCAAAGTTCGATGGGAAACCTCAAGAAGACCCATCAAATCACATCATGAACTATCATTTATGGTGTTCTTCAAATTCCTTAAATGGTGATTCTACATGTTTACATTTTTTCCAACGCACTCTTACTGGTAGTGCTTGTTGGTCTAGAATTGATGAGATCAGCGTCCTTCTTAGGTTACCAACAAAAGGCATAGAGTATTATAGAGTGCTATCATTTTCATCTCCTCCAGAGAGAATAAGTCTCACCTAAAGTGCAACCAAGACAAGAAGATAGGGAAGGGCAAGGAGAATACTTAGGCAGGTTCCCAAAATATCAAGATTCACCATAACTTTGCAAAAGAAAGACTAACCAAAGAACAGATCTGAACTCATTCATAACTGGAAATAAATAAAATCAAGTTGTGACAACATTTGTAAATAGAGACAGTGCATTGATCTTATCATACATAAAGAAGTAAAGTACAAAGATGATTCATAATCAGAAACACAGAATGACATAGTAATTTCAAAATTTTAGGACCTTCCATATATATTATCAAAATAGTTTCTCAGATATAATCTCACAGATACAACTCATTACTCTGTTACAATATTTTGTCTCTAGACTCATGCCTCAGAGCTCTATCTACCCTTTTCCCAAAATGTATAAAAAGTACAATCATAGAACCTACATGGAGTACAATGATACTTTGTCTACGCCTTCTACACCCTCCATGACAAAACCCAACAACAAACCTTTTACAATCATATGCATCTCATACATATAGGATGAGTGGGAACTTTTGGCTTTAGACCCTACATGCTTTCTTGTTCTTGTTCTACTGTAACTTCTTTTTCCTTGTTGGTGTTGCATTGTCTTTCTTCACAACCTTTTTCTATTTCTTTTCTTTCTCCATTGTCCAGCTCCTTTTTGGCTTGTGCAACTCGTGCTTGACCAAAATTGAGACTCTAGTCTTCCTTACGCAACTTCTAACCAAAAATGAAGGGCCCAACAGGCTTCGACCACAATCCTTCACTCACCCTTGAGTCAAGTCCTTGGCTCTTCCGCGTCTTCTAGGAGTGCTTGTTTCTTTCCTTTGTCCTCTGTCTCCACTTTCCTTCCATCTTCTTCTTGCCTTCTTTCCTTTTCTACCTCTTCAAACAAAGGGCCCAACTCTGGGACCAACTCTAAGGCTCACTTCCTGACTTCTTGAAACCCCCAATTTTTTCCAGCCACTTCTCGTAAATGAGTGAGGCTTCAGCTACGAACTATTGAGTTGCATATGTAATGCATACTTTAGGCTTGGATGTGACCTAGGAGTTCCATTCAGAATCAGTTGTAGCATCTACCTGATGCATTTTCATGTAAACTATCTGAACGACAGGTAGAAATTCCCGTAGCTCTTTCTTAACTACTAATTGTGCTTCAAAAAGAGCATTCAGCTCATTGTCTTCCTGCTGGATCTAATCAAATTTCTTCGGTTGCTCCAGCGGATCCATGGTGACTGCAACTTCTTCATTGAGTGACTACATCCTTATGCACACATCCTCCAGAGTTTGATTGCTCCTTGCAATGATTCCCATGCAATCACTAACTTTGTGAAATATCCTTGTGCATTCGACTGTGCATTTGTCCAGTGCTTCTCTAGCATTATTTCCTTCCAGCACTACTTTTTCCATCTACTCTTGAAGCTTCTGAGGTTCTTTCTCTACTTTGTGTTGGCTCTCCCACAACTGTTCTTCTAGATTCTTTGCGTGAATGACCAGTTGTGGCCATGCTCCCTGGAGTAGCTCCATGTACTTCTCAGGCTCTCCTGTGGCACTAGATTTTAGAAATTTTGGTGCTTCCTTCCTTATCTCTGGCCAGGCTTCAGAAAGCTTCTCCTGGACTCTTTCTAGTTTCTGCTCTACCTAGACCTTGGTGTGTTTCTCATGTGTCTTTTGTGCTTTAGAAAGGAGTTCTTCCTCCCTTGCAAACACTATGTCCCTTTCGACTTGTGGGATCCTCTACTCTAATTGATCGGTTGAGGCTCTGATCATCCCAACTAACTGTGTTGATGGCCACTGTGTGAGGTCAGCAGAAGAAGGGATGACCTCCTTGGGTACTCAGATCTGCAGTGGGATTCCACTAGTCGTCAAACTCTCTGAGGGTGTATCCACCTCTTCTTCTCTTGTAGATGGTCCTGGATCAAGTATCAATCTCAATGTTGATGGCAGGAAAGGTATCACTTATTTTCTTTCCAGGCAGAGTTGCATCAAATATGCACACTATTGTGGGTTCTGGAGTATCAGCTCCATTTGTTCATGAAACTATGTTGCACTCTATCCTGATTCCATATCAGGTTCCTTTTGAACTTCTGATACTTTTGCCTCTTCCTGGACCTCTGCTTCTGGGGTTGTTGTATTTTTGATAGAAACCTCAACATTGGTCATTGAGGGAGTGCGTTGAGGACTTAGGACTTGCGGTTTTGGTATAGTTTTCATCTTCGTTGAAGGTGGAGTATCCTAAATTGGTAAAAAGGGGAAATTTTGTTGGCTCTGAGCTTTGGGGTCTGTACCAGTGAGTTCTAGTCTCTCCTCGGGTATCTTGGGGGGGTCCAACTACATGGGCTCTGGGTCAGTGGTTTAGGATAGGATGGAAGTTTCTCAAGGTGTCGACTGGGGTTGTGGGGTTGATGGGGTTTGTTCAGTAATGATGGTGGTGGATGGAGTGGTGTCAGGCTCAAGTTCATCCTAGATATCAATAATTTGGGTCGCTCGAGTCACTGCTCGAGTGTGATGAATGGTGGATGATATCGGTTGGGGATTTAGAAACTTTACTTGGGAGATTCCCATCTTGGGTTTCTTAGCCAATGGGTCTCTGATGAAGGAAACACTGAGGATTTCATTGAAATCCTTACCTATCAACATGGATTATTTATCTAGAAGATGTGGGAACATAGGCAATGTTCTCTTCTTGTGCTCCAGCTGTTGCGTCTCTTCCTCCTCCTCTGAATCCATCTACACTGGGGCATCTTTCTTATGTTCCTCCGGGTATGAGCTTGGTCCTACCCCTGATTCCTATCCCTTTTTATTCAATAGTTCTTTCAATAGAAGATAGTACATCCCCAACTTGTGCGGGTTGTGTTTGACTCCTGGCCATGACATGGCATCCTTGTCGAAGGCCTCCTCATCCAGGTAAAATGACAACATCCCAGTGTTGAAGTCTTCTTTCTTGGAATACCTTGGCCATATGAATGTGTGGTGGCGGTTCATGTTGAATGTAGTGTTCCATGTGTTGAGGTTGAGAAATTCCTATGGAATGCGCAACCGTTGAGTTGCGTCTAGAAACATGTTCTACCATTTCGAGAAAATTGTGTTGTTGAAGGCAGTTTTCTACGAGTCCGACCTTGAGTGCCAAGGCTCGAACATATTTTCCAATAACCCCTTATCTATTGGAGATAGTGTTCTTCCTGCATGTGGTGTCCACTTCAACATGGAGAACACAAATAACAAGTATCTGTAAGTGAAGGTGCCACCCTTATCCTAAGCTTCCTCTCAAGCCACCAGGATTTCTTCCAATAATTAACTACACCAATTGAATATAGTGTCGTTGGTGTAAAAATATTTTACTGATAGGGCATCCAATGTACATTCTCCTTTGTAATAAAAATGCATGACCTTTCTAGCAATTACGTAGCAAGTGATCTTGATTGTCTCTGGTAGAAGGGGGTCAATCCTGGTTGTGTTCCCCCCTTCTCCCCCCCCGCCCTCTACACATGAAATCATTCATACAAACTAGGTTCCCCTTTTTTCTTCCCATGCTTTTTGGTACCCTGGAATCCTTTGGATACATCCTCTCCTTTGATGGATAATACAGTAAGTTGATGGATGTCCTCTGCATGAATTGGGTATCCTTTATAGAACCATAGGCTTTTGTCATGTACCCTACTAATGAGGAACTTGGTACATCTTGCAACCTCTCCAGTACTACACTTCTTCTCCCTGTATCTTTCAGCATAGTGACTCTAAACTGTCAACACACTTCAGAGGATCGTGAAGTGTGTTGTCAATTTAGAAGATCGGGGATCTTGAAGTGTGTTGACAGGATTGAGCATAATTCAGAATTTGCAAGGCGCTAAGTTCTCTTTGGGAAACAATGCATCTTACACCGAGTTCATAGAACCTTATACTCAGGCTTAGTTGACAAGTTCTGTAATAACTGGTAAGGCTATTCATCATTAACCCTATAGATGCAACTTGGAGCTAAGTTGTCTGACAAGACTGGTTAATGGGGTAAATCTATTGGGAGATCTAGAATTTACTGAGCAAGTTGTTCAGGGATGTGGCCGATTCCAAACCTTATCGTTTAACGGATGAGAATCATGGCGTGAATACCGATGGAATATTCATGTATCACGACTTTATGGTTTAACAGAGTTCGGATAGGTTACTATAGTGTTAATAAAGGCTATGAATGGATTGGTTTTGTCTGGAATATGTACTAGAATTGATCCAGATTCACTCTCCCTCTTACCACAGAGGGGTCCCCGTCACATTTAATGATTGCCATTAATAGATTTGTGTCTCTTCTAATCCTACGCTGCTAAGTAAGAAGTTATGCATCAAAACAACACTTAGACATAAAAATGAAATACATGTTGCGGCGCAACAATTCACACTTCGACTTTATTAGCTGAATTCACAAAAAATGAAACAAATTCAAAACTAGCTACTAGACATGCACCTTTGGACTAGAGAATTAGTCCTTGAGCTCAATTCTGAGACATATAGGGTTTCAGGAAAGCGCCATTCACCCATCCTATCCAAAGTATACCATCCAGTTTCGCGAGTGTGACTGCTCCAGAAGGTTGGATCTCTGCAACTATAAACGGTCCCAACCAATGCATGCACAACTTTCCGGGATGTTTCTGGTATCGATTGGTCATAAAGTAGGTGTTAGACAACTAAGAGAGGGGGGGTGAATCAGTTGTTACTGAGCTTAAACAATTATGCTTCTTTTAAAACTCTTTGCAGAAACATTGAATGATGATCACAATAATGCAGAGAAATAAACACAGGCACATTCAACATCAGTCACATATATGAGAAACACAGAGACAGATATTTTCCAAGGAAAACCATACAGGGTAAAAACCTCTTTTTCTTTATATGATAAGTAATAATTACATTCTTTACATTATCATACATATGAGCACCAACTCATAATGACACTACAACCTCTGTTTAGCAAGCTGCAACTTGTTAAGAGCACCAACTCTCTATTTTCTCTAGCACCAACTAGAAGGAAGCACCGACTCCCTGGTTTCTCTAGCACCAACTAGAAGGAAGCACCAACTCCTTGTGTTCAAGCACCCACTTGAACCTCTGAGGACAACAGTCCTCCCTAGCACCTCCCAACCACCCTGAAATATAAATCTTTGAATATGAAACTTACTACAGTGATATAATGTTCAACAATGGCTTACCCGACTTATCACTGTTCTGCTGCATCTCATTGCTCTTTCTGCCACACTGCCTTTCTGCCCATCTCACTTGCGCTGTCTGTTCTTCTGCAATTTATGCTCTATGTGCCATGTCCATTCACTGCACAGTTCCTCTTCAGATCAAACCAGCTGCTGCAAAATCTTCCTTCTTCACGCATGAATCACTTTCCACATCAACAAACACCACCACTCGAACAACAACAACAACAACACTTCCATCTCTTCTTTGTACCGTGTATTTATAGCTTCTGTGCACCTTGTGCATGCAGTGTTCACAATCCTCTGCATGCTGACTCCGCACTGTTATCCTCCACCTCTTGAGTGCTTTGTCTGATCATCATCGTGATTCTTCAGCTTCTCTGGTGGTTCACCCCACATGTCCAGCATCACTGTATGTTATACTGAGATTCCTCAGTCTTTCTGGCAGTTTAAGACTCTTCATCTTCTCTGAGACATTCGAACTCTTGATCTTCATCGACCCTGATCAACAGTTCATGATCTTGATGAATCAATGGTCCTGATATCATCGTGATCTCACATCTCGTTGTTCCTTCATTGGAGATTTTCGTCACTCCAAGTCGCAATAGGCGAGACTCTTAAATCAACGGTCCACATCTTTTGATGTATTGACAGTCAGGATCATTTCGTGATCTCGCATCTCCCTGATCCTAAGATGGAGATTTTCGTCACTCCAAGTCGCGATAGGCGAGACTCTTAGATCAACGGTCCACATATTTTGATGTATTGACGGTCAGGATCATTTCGTGATCTCGCATCTTGCTGATCCTAAGATGGAGATTTTCGTCACTCCAAGTCGCGATAGGCGAAACTCCAAGATGGAGCTTTATGGTGCTTTGATCTTTTTCCACGCGTCCTCTTGATCCAACGGGCCACGATTAAATCAAAATCTCGCATCTCATGAATCTGGAGATGAGTCATCTCGACTCTCCAAGTCGCAATCAATAAAACTCTGAGATGGAGTTGAACCAACGGTCCAGATATGAACTTGATTTAACGGTTGTGATTGAATCGCCATATCGCATATCGTGAAATCGACATTCCTGATGTCAAGTGTTTTTGTCACTTCAAAGTTTTGATCCCCGATGCCTCTTCATTGACTGGAATCAACGGTACAGATTCAACCTTAATCTGACGGCTCAGATTACATCGCGATTTCACATATCGCGAAGTCGACATTCTTGATGTCAAGTTATTTTTTCATTTCAAAGTCCCGATCCCCGATGCCTGATGAAGAAAATCAATGGTCCAGATCTCATTCTCGGTTCAATGGATGTGATTGCATCGTGATAACGCATATCGCAAAATAAACATTCTTGTTGTCAATGTTCTTTGACAACTTCAACTCGCGATCCTCGAAACCCCGACAGGGAGTCGGATCAACGGTCCACATAACCCCTTGGGATGGACGGTCCTCCTGCTTTCGGGATTTTGTGAGCCCATTTTCTACTTTCACTTTAAACACCGTGCAGGTTTTCCTCGATCTAACGATGGTCAGATCCTGTGCTCAGATCTAATGCCTGATATATATCCTCCCCTTCCGCGCACGCTCTTCTTGATTGTATTCTTATCTGACGGCCCTCATGCTGTCGAGAATTTAGGATGGGATCCAACGATCAGCGACGCTCTCCTCCAAGCTTACACATCCCTTTTACTTGGAAGAATTTCAACTCTGCGCTAATTCCTCCTGAGCCTACATTGTTCCTGTTTGTTCATCGATGCACACTCTGATCCTACCATATTCATTGTTGTACTTGCCAGCGTTTCCTTCGATCATTCGATATTCCTGGCCTTATCTTCTATTTGCCTATTGATCATCAGTGTTTTACTCAAGCCATCATTACTGTTGTACTTTGCCATCAATGACAAGCTTATGCTTCCTGTAAAACATTTTCCAACAATCTCCCCCTTTGGCATTGATGGCAACTAAGGCACCCAAATTTCTTTTCTCCCCCTTTGACATCATTTTCAAAGAAGAGACATGCTCCCCTTGAGCTATTATAGTAATTTTAGGAGGGATTTATATATTCAAACAATAAAAATCTCCCCCTATCAAGATGGACTCTTTTAGGTGTGAAACAAAATGACACCCAACTTCTGTCTGAGATATTCAAACGGTGTCTTGGATAGGGGCTTAGTAAATATGTCTGTAATTTGTTCTGTAGTGGGAATGTAATGGACCTGAACAATCTGATTGGTGACCTGCTCTCTCATAAAATGATATTTTATGGGAATATGTTTTGTCTTGGAGTGGAGGACATGATTTTTAGATACACTGATGGCACTTGTGTTATCACAATGAATTGGGATCGGTGCAGTATATTTTACCTCTAAGTCTGCAAGTGTCTGAATCATCCATAATACATGTGTGCAGCAGGTAGCAGCAATAATGTACTCTGCCTCTGTGGTTGATAAAGAAATGGAACCTTTCTTTTTACTAAGCCACGCTACTAAGGAGTTACCCAAGAAGAATGCTCCTCCACTAGTGTTTTTTCTCTCATCAGCACAATTTGCCCAATCTGCATCTGAATAAATAGTCAACTGAAGACTTTGATTTCTGGGATACCACACACCATAAGTCACTGTTTCTTTTAAGTACCTGAATATTCTTTTGACAGCTTGCAAATGAATCTGTTTAGGTGCAGCCTGATATCTTCCTACCATTCCTACAACATGCATTATGTCTGGGCGAGATGCTGTGATGTACAACAGGCTTCCTATCATTGATCGATATGAGCTTTGATCAACATCAGGTGAATCATCATC
>ML868856.1:0-10210 GCA_009831015.1 Picea engelmannii | reverse complement strand
TTAAAATTCCCTTTTCTTCTGCAAAAAATGCTACAAAATATTGCAGAGAACAACAAAAATGGCAATCCAAGAAGTAACAAAGGTGTTCAGAACAACCCCAAAGTTCCTCAGAAGGCCTCCGCCAAAACTACTTCTGATCCTCACGAAAAAAGAGACCTTCCTGTAAATAATGTAACAAATGTAGATAAATCAGTTTTAGAGGCCACGATAAAAAGCAATAAGCTTCCACTATTAGTACTCGCAGAAATGTCCCTCCATTTTTGTTAACTTTTGAAATTTTCAATAGGAATGTGCATAACTGCATGGTAGATTCAAGAGCGTCATCTAACGTAATGACTTGGTCTGTTTGTCAAAATATTAATGTCGAAGTTCAACCATCCACCTTGAAGATTATCCAGCTTGATCGAACTAGTGTTAAAGTTATAGGCGAATTGAGAAATGTGCTTATAAGATTGTCGTCTAACCCTAAAGTTCATCAAGTGATTGATATTATTGTTGTAGATATCCCAGAAGTTTATGGTTTGTTTTTAAGCAGAGACTGGTCAGAACAGCTACATGACTATTTTGTGACGGATTGGTCTCACTTGTGGCTACCCGAGAATGGAAAGCCCAACAGAATCAAGGTAAATCGTGAACATTATCTAAAGTTCATGGTGACTGATTTAAATGATCCCAATGAACCATTCACTCCTTCTGCCGATTCACCTAAAATACAGGGGATGGATACCTTTTTCGGTAATTTCATGGTCGAAACTTCTACTATCACTAACCCAGAACAACAGTTGGAAATTTTGACATATACGCAGCCAGCAGCTTCTTCCCAATGGTCACATGCAACCGAAAACAATCAAATATGGTCTCTTTGCTTTGATGGGTCAAAATCCAAGGAAGGAGCTGGTGCAGGCTACGTGATCATCGATCCAGCAGGTAACAAGACCCTGATTGCTTGCAGGTTAGAATTCGAATGTACAAACAACACAGCAGAATATGAGGCACCATTGCAAGGCCTCAGAAAAGCATTAGATATGAACGTTCAAAATTTAATTGTCTTTGGTGATTCAGAAATCGTAGTTAGACAGGTAAAAAATTGTATCCACTGTTTATCTCCGCACCTTAAAAGCTACCAAACTGAGGTATGGAATTTGATGAATAAGTTTGTTGCATTTAACATAAATTCGATTCCTAGATTGAATAATTTTGAAGCTGATTTGTTAGCTCACGTAGCTTCGAAACTTTTCCCTGCAGAAGGCTTATCTCCGAATGCATTCTCCATCGAACTGTTGTTCAGACCGTCTGTCCCAGACAACATCACGAATTGGAGAGTCTTCGATGATGATCAACAGATTATAAGCTTCGTGCATATGAAAGAAACTTTCCAGGGCATGGTGATCAACAAAGGTACTCATGACGAAAATCTTCATGACTTTACGGTAATACCAGATCCAAGAAATCCAAAATCTTCGTCAGACATGGTAAATTCTATCCTGAAATCTGTAGTTAGATTAGAAAAAATTTATGATCTTCACGACAAGTTCCGAAAATCAGTGAACTGTAAAACGAATAGTTCCTCTTTGACGCATGAAAAAGTAAATTTGGGAATCAAAGACAACCCACAGTGCATTAATTTAGGGGTGGGGTGTTCTGAGCAAGAAAAAACAGCGTTTATTAAATTATTTAAGGAATTCAAAGATGTTTTTGCTTGGACGTACGACGACCTAAAAACCCTTGATCCTAACATCATACAACACGTTATTCCTATGAAACCCAAAACCCAACCTTTTCAACAAAAATTAAGGAAAATGCACCTAAAACTCGAACCAACTGTCAAGAAGGAATTAAACAAACTCCTGAATGCTAAGATAATCTTCCTAGTTAGGCACACACAATGGGTCTCTAATCTTGTCTCTGTCCGAAAGAAGAGTGGTGAAATCCGACTATGTGTCAATTTTCGAAATCTTAATCGAGTGTCTGATAAAGACAAATACCCTGTCCCTCCCATGGAACAGATCCTTCAACAGGTATCTGGTTCTAAAAGATTATCCTTGTTGGATGGTTTTTCAGGGTATAACCAAGTCTTGATGTCCCCTCCAAACCAACTCAAAACCACCTTCCACACTCCATGGGGCACCTACGCTTATAGGAAGATGCCCTTTGGACTCATAAATGCTGGTGCCACTTTCCAGAGAGTGATGGACATCGCTTTCCGAGGCTTAATCAATCAATTTATCATAGTTTACCTGGATGACGTTACTGTCTTCTCGAAAAACAAAGAAGATCATCTAGCTCATTTAAGATCCGTTCTACAGTGATGTCGTAAGTACGACATTTCTTTGAATCCTAAAAAATCTATTTTCGTCGTAGAACAAGGTAAACTCCTAGGATTCATTGTATCAAGTGAAGGATTGATTATCGACCCTGAAAGAACTCAATTCATTTCGAAAATGCCCCCTCCCTCGTCCAAAAAGTCTATGCAATCTTTCTTAGGCCAGATAAACTTTGTTAGGAGATTCGTCCCCATCTTTTTAGAAATGGTAAAACCATTACAAAACCTAATAAAAAAGGACGTACAATACCATTGGGGACCTTTAGAAACCCAGGCTTTTAATTCAATAAAAAAGGCCATAATAGATGCTCCTTCTCTAATGAGCCCTGACTTTTTGCAAGACTTCACCCTCTACACGTTTGCTTCTGACCATTCATATGCTGCCGTCCTAACTCAAAATAACGCTGAAAACAACGAAGTCCCAATCACCTTTATGAGCTCGGCCTTCAAGGGGGGCGGAACTTAATTACCCAGCAGTAGATCAACAAGCATATGTTGTTTTCAAAGAAGTAGAGCACTTTCGATCTTATCTTTTGAAATCTAGGACGAAAATCATTGTCCCTTACCCGGCTGTCAGAAATCTGTTAGTAGAGAAAGAACTAGGCGAAAAAAGGGAAAACTGGGTCACATCCTTGCAAGAGTATTAAATAGAAATCACCCCAGCACAAATAGTAAGAGGCCAAGGGTTATGCAAGTTAGTCACTGATTCAGCTGCAGGACAACAAGAAGAAAATGATATGTTGAATCCAAGACAGCTCTATCAAAATCAAATCTGCTGTGCACAAAACCCTGTTAGTCCCTGGTATGATGATATAAAATTTTGTCTTGAACATGGATCAGCTCCCCATCACCTGGATCCCACAAAAATAAGAGCACTAAGATTAAAATCTGCTTCTTTTCAGCTAATTAATGGTATTCTATTTCATCAAAATTTTGATGGAGTACTAATGCGCTGTCTTGAGAAAGATGAAGCAAAAAAGGTCTTATTGGAATTGCACGCAGGAGAAGCTGGTGGGAATTTTGGTGGAGATACCACTGCCCATAAAGTATTAAGAGCATGTTATTACTGGCCTACCCTTTTTAAAGATGCTCACACTTTGTGTTGCAAGTGTGTAATTTGTCAAAAAGCATCCGGACGAATACAGAAACCAGCCTTCCCTCTGCAACCAGTTTCAGTAGACTCCCCTTTTCAGCAGTGGGGTCTAGATATTGTAGGCCCAATCAATCCACCATCTTCACAGCAGCATAATTATATCATAACAGCCACAGATTACTTCACTAGGTGGTCCGAGGCTGCCCCATTAAAAGCTGTAAATACCAGCGAGGTAATATTTTTCTTGAATTCAAATATTATTACTCGTTTCGGTATCCCTGAATGCCTGGTATTTGATAATGCTTCTTATTTTTCGTCTCTTGATATGAGTTATTTCTCTCTAGAAAAGGGAATTAAATTATTATGCCAGTTATTACTCCCAAGGCAATGGTTTGGCAGAATCGACTAATAAAAAATTGATCAAAATTATCAAGAGAATGGTCTCTGAAAACCATAAAAAATGGCATAACGCACTGTTAAACACAATCTGGGCTGATAGAGTAACTCCTAAAACTGTTGTGGGTAACTCACCTTTCTTTCTCGTTTATGGCAGAGAGGCGATTCTTCCACCACATGTCCTCATTCCCCCTCTGCAGCTATCGTAGAAAGTACAAGAAGAGGACTGCCCCCCTTTGGAGAATCGAATTAATGCTTTGTTAAAATTAGAAGAATTGAGGGCTCAAGCAAAATGGAAATTGGATCAATATCAACTCATTGTTAAAAACTGGTTTGATTCCAATTCTACCTCTGACAGAAATTTTGAGGTAGGTGACCTTGTCCTAAAATGGGACAAACCGCATGAGGGAAAATGAGAACATACAAAGTTTCAGAACTTGTGGCTAGGACCATTCTTAATTGCTGAGAAATTGGGTCCCAGTTCCTTTCGATTACAGAATTTAGAGGGACAGCCGGACACCTTTCCGGTGAATGGCCAAGCTCTAAAAAATTACTTCGCCTGATGACACTCCATTGTACACTGTGTAAATATTTTTATTTTACTTGTTGTTTGCTTTTCTTTGCTAGTTTCTTTTGATTTTTCCTTTATGCTTATCAGTCTTTCTTTTTGAGACACACATGCGTGCACCATGGGCCAGTTCAGACAAAGAGAACATAAAAATTTCCCCTCTAAAAATGACTACTGACGGTTGCTTAAACATCAATTGTGATATTCTTCCGAGTTTGCAAGCCATGTTAAAGATAACTTGTTGTTTGAAAAGCGTTTCTTGATTTCAATCTGTAACTGAAGTTACTCATGATCATCCATAAAAATTCTTCTTACGTTGTCCCTGTTCCTTAAGAGAACAACTCAGAGATGTCTCCCTACCCTTGAAAGTCAGTTTTATTAACAGACTATTTATAGATCTTAATGAAGGAAAACTAAGAAAATTCTTCAAGATCTGCAATTTACTATGATGTGTCCAAAAACCAGGATTTTCAGCGTCACCTCGCTCTATTAAAAAATCTTTAAAACTAAATAAACCTTCAAAGAGTTGTGAGAAATGTTTGTAAACCCACCGGGATACTGAACAGGTCTGTTGGCAGCGGGTAAATGCATGCATGACGCCAAGATAACTTTGTCGGGGTACTGAATAGGTCTGCTGGCAGCGAAGCAATGTCAGGTACATGAAAATTCTCAGATATGGATTCTTGTGACCTTAATGTCCTTCGTTTTGATCTGGAACTTCTTGGCAGGATACAGATATCAGAGTGGGTTAAATGACATCCCTGTCGAGGCTATGGACGCCTGCTGGCAGCAGTGGCCCTGTCAACAGTATTGAAGTTTTTAACTTTAATATCGTGACTCTCCTCTGCTAAGATTGTCATTAGTTTTCGTCTTTTAAAATAACAGTAACCTGAAACTTGAATTCTTTATAATTGATAATGATGTTCAGATAGCTTTCTAGTTGTTTTCGATTCGAAGTTTTTTCTGATTATCCTAATCTAAACTCGTTCATTCTGCAGAGATAACTGCTTCTCCCAGCGAGTCGCCATTGTTGGCAGCAATAATGTAGTTTCTATTTGTTTATAAGTTGCCTAACACAGGGTCTTTAAATTCTCGTTACTCGTCATAAGCAACGACACTTATTATTTGTCGCCTTTTACATACCCGCCTTTCTATTTTTGTTTTCATGACTGTAAGCATGAAAAATCACAGCTGGAATTCACATTTGGTTTCGTTTTTTTATCAAAAGATAACTGTTCATATGGTCTATTGTCGAATTGTCGTCTTTCACTATGAACTTGATGGTTTTCCTAGTTTATAACCCCTTGGTCTTAAACGTGCCTTGGTTACATAAGTATAAAACCTCCACTCATTTAGCATTCGATTAATGTCAATGGGGTTTTGATTCATAAAAAATTTAATGGTTCAATGTCTATTTGATACATTAATCTTTGTGATCAAGTCGTGGATATGCATACTATTATTTTCAACTTATCTGATCCTTATGTGTACTAATGTGCCAAGGTGTTATTTTAAGTACAACGTGATATTATTAATCTGCATGGCCTCGATCTACACGACCTCTTTCACACGCATGGTAATTAACACTCCTGCCTACCATTTCGAGCTGTCTTTGCATTGCATTGAGGAAACTTGGGGCTATGGCTCTGTGTTTTTTCTATCAAACCCTACCTCTGATTCCCGTGTTGGTTACTTTTTGTTAGCCATGGCTCCTGTGGTGAGGATTGAGCCCAATGGCATCTAGACCTTGTTATCATTTGACAATGCCAGAGATGACTTAGAAAGGAATGGTTGGCGTGTGTTTATTGAAAAGTTCGAGGGTTTTAATCTAAGAGTTGCTCAATAATTCGCGTTGACATTCGATGGTTGCAGAGCAAAAATAGGAGACGTCCAGCTTGAGTTAAATGAAGATTTTATAAGCCAAGCTACCGGTCTACCAGCTGTGGGGCAAAAATGGTTCAAAAACTCAAAGGTTGAAGAGGTTCCCTGGTCATTGTTGTTCGCTTCAAGGAAAATTACCAGCTGGGACCGAGGTATGCTTGTCTCAGCTTTAAAACCTAGATGGAATTATTTGTTAGCTATTGTGAAACTGTTCGTTACCTGTGAGGGGAGATTTGGGTCGGTTTTCTTGTATCACTTGCGATTGCTTATGAGTTTTATCGATTTCCCCCTGAACATGCCCTGTTTCCTCCTTCGAAGTCTATACAAGATGGAAAAGCAGTTTAAGAGGTAAAAGTCTGATTCTAGTTTGTTCCACCATTGTTTAATAAAGATTATTATTATACATCAATTGAAATTAAACAATGATTGTTGGGATGCTTTTCTGTTACTAAATGGTTTTGGTAGTAGTGAGTTGGGACAGGTTGACAAGCCTGTCGTCACAGAAACCCTCGTGAAACCTACCATCTCTCCTCCTTCGCTCTTGCCCTGTGATCCTATTTCTAATTTGGAACCCTCGACCTATCCTGATTCTACCCAACCCGACACTCTACCAGATTCGTATCCTAAGGGTTGTGTTAAGACTGTTAAAAAATCCACAAGGAAAAAGTGTAAAGGCAGCGTCGATGTTAATTATAAGAATAAAAAGGCCGCTCGTTGGGTTTCACGATGTGCTCGAAATAAACCCAAGCCCTGTGCAGACCAAAACGCAATTGTGGCAAGTGAGGATTCCGAGTCGGAAATTGAAAGGTTCTTGGCCGAAGAGTATCCATACTCATATGGACTTTGTCCTGACAGACCCTACGATTATGTCACCAAATTACCACCGTGTCTAAAGGAAAATCCTGATTTCCCTGGAATCAAACTCAGTAATGAACCTACAGGTCCAATGGAAGATTCCCCACCTGTTAACACTATCAGTGCCGATACACAGTCTATACAGCCGCACTATAATGAATGTCGATCCTGGATCGATAGGTATTACAAAGACATGCCTTTACTTCAATCTCGGCTTAAATCCTTGGAAGACCAAGTGAATTCACTAACGAAGAAGAATAGCAGACTCTAATCCGTAGCTCAAACCAAAGACAAATGCCAAAAAACCACAGGGTCTGTTGTTTTTAAGAACGTGGAAGCAGCGACTGCAATAGTAAATTCAAAGATTGCTTGATTAGTTCGAATCCCTTAATTTGAGCTATGATTTTTTTTAAAATAAGTTTAGTATGATTTTGTCTTTTTCAAATTAGGATACACGATTTGTTTGCATAGATTACTTTTTAGTTGGTTTTGATTGATTGAATAAAATGTGATTCTAGTTATAATTATAACTAGCTACAGAATCGTGAGATTCTGTAGCTAGTTAGAAAAATTTGAATTACTTGTTTTGATAACTGAAAATACATCTGAAATCTTTTATTCTTATTTTTTTTCAGGAACCTATGATTTCTAAGGAGGTTTGAAGCACTGTTGGCATCTCTTAGTATACTATCTTTATGTTTTTAAATAGAATAGGCTGTTAGTTTTTGGTATCAAGTAGAATTTGGGAGGTTGCATCCCCCACATTTTTTGGAACAAATTGGATGTTATCAACAGGAAACGTTTTGTTCCTATAACCTATATAAGTATGTTGTTTTGTAACCTTGAGATAATCTCTGCCTGGGGGAAAAAACTATGGATTTATGATTTACAGACTTGAATGGAATATGATATTTGCACAGCTTTAGCTTCTCTATATCGTGTTTTTATTCAAGTTATGATTATTTCGATTTGTAGTTAGATTGTGATTGCTTTAGCTATCGTGGTTTATTGCAGATTGATATGATAAAATTTATATGATATCCATATTTTATGTCCAATAATTAACATGCAATAATTATTCTGTTCAAACTTGAGATTAGGAGATTTATCTTCATCATTCATTGAACACTTATACACAAGTTTTCACAGTAGGATCTATCTCAATGTGGCCACTTGTGAAATTATAAAATTGTTGTTACTATATCTTATTTATGTTCTATCATTTGGATTCAATCATTACTGCTTCACGTTTACGAGAAGCATTTGTAGGACCTGCTGCGGGTTTGCCTCATCAAACGACAAGATTGGATGCTATATACAGGACGAATATGAGATGCGATTACAGGTTAGTTTGTGAGTTTTATTTCATTAGTTTAATACAGAAATTTCCTGCAGTCTAAACATATTCTACAATTTGTTATCTCTATTTTCAATTAGACAGTTTGATTTTTCATTTATTGTTTATAAACATTATAAAAAAAAAACATAAACCAAAAAGATTGAATGATAGCTTTGCTTTTGTTTAATAAGTCAATCCATATTCGATTTTTGCAGGTTTAGATTAAAATTTGCATTCTGTAAATATTATACATATATTAGAAATAAGGCCATTTGTATATATTATACATACAATAAGTATATTTATAAACATTATTTAGTAAACTGTAAATATATATTAGATCTGTATATAATTTTCAGTGAGTGTTATTCATTAAGTTATTTTATTTTCTTTAGTTTTGTTTTTCGCTTTCTTAGGACTTAGATCGGCTAACGGAGCCGCTAAACCCGTCGGAGTGGATCAATCCAAACATATTGGGTTAAGTAGACAACCCCGGACCGGATTCACTTTTCTAGTTGACGAGCGGTCAATTTCGCCCGTCAACAAGGACCAAACCCCCTCATATGTATCACTTTCCATAAGTTATTCCCAAAGTCTCATTTCATTATTTCCCTTAAATCATCTTTTTCCCCCTCTTGCATAACTATTCTTTCTAGTTGTTTTCCAATCATTTATTTCTCTTGGTCCACGAAACCAAAACATTCCGAGTTCCCAAATTTTTTGAGAACAGATTTCCCTATGGAATCGCCAGTTTGTTGATGCCAAAAAACACAACTTGATCCCTGCCTACAAATAGGTTGCAATGCCTTATTATTTATATATAATTTATAATATACTAGATAGGTGGGACCCTGTATGTGAATGATCATGAAGGATGCCTCATATTTTGTTGCACTCATGTCTATTTTTGTAGAAATGACTCTATAGTTTTAAAAATTTGGAACCGCTTTCCAAGCAAAATGGGAAAATGATAGGTTTATTGGCAATCTAATTCAAAGGGAAAATATGTTGTTTTAATGAGCATCTTGGTTTATTCTACTGCACATATATTTTGATTGGTTGATTTAAAATCCAAGCATGGGATATATTTGGATATGAAATATTTCACTTATGAATTCTTGTGATTATCATGGACATTAGTTAATTTTGAAGGGTGGAAATGCTTCTGTAGAAAAAAAATGGGGGAGATACAATATACTTTGTGCTAAGTATTAAGCATGCACATTAAACTTGAAAACTTTATGGAAGGTGGCAAACTCGACTTTGAATTGAATTGTTGTTTGATAACTATAGTGGATTATGCGTTGAAGGTGTTAGTGTGCTCGTACTAGGTTATGGTTGATAGATTTATTGTAAGATACGACGTGCAATTACTACATGTCTCTCTAACCAGACCTTGAGGTCGCCACCCTCACTTGGTTCGCATTTTGTTGATTTATTGGTAGGTGTTGCCTCCATTTTACTCAGCCTTGGAAGAAATAGTCGTGTTTGTGGTTTTCCCTGGCATTAAACATACACGTATGAAAGCTCCTACTGCTCCATCCATGAAATATAGCTCTGCTCAGAATTAAATCATAATTTTGGCTTTTGCATTTGCTTACTTACTGTGTTCTTTTGAAGTTTAATGCATGTGGGTATCAAATTTGTAATGGCATTTAAATGGAGTTCCTCTTTGTTGGCGTTTAAGTGTTCAAGCTGATTCATAGTCGAAATTTCCTTTTTGTTTGAATGAAATTGCGTCTAGAATATGTGGTT